>PVIA01006787.1:0-76919 GCA_004024845.1 Tonatia bakeri
AACTATATGTCTTTCCCTATATCTATCACTGAATCAGGTTTTAGGTAAGTTTAAGAATTAACTACTTAAGATTTATATATCTTATTACATGGCTCTATATTTAATAGACTTTCCTTAGTTTTATAAAATTGGAATCTAGATGTATGTTAGCTACATTATATACTCAGTATATAGTCTAAGTACAAAAGAATCTTTGTGAATTGTTATAACAGAATATCATGAGAATATATAATAATAAAATTTAGGAATTATACTTCTTTTAGAGGGATTTCCAAGCACATTCTATCTCTTTATTATCTCTCTCTCTCTCACACACACACACACAGACTCTATTATGAGGTTTTACTATGAATTTAATTGTATTATGTTGTGATACAATTCATTTTCCTGAAACATAATCACATAAATACCATAAACCTAGTTACCAAAAAAAGTGTGGATGGAAGAGTTTCCATCACTTTGTTTAAAAACCTTCCAGGATGGTTTATATATTCCTTTTATTCCTATGCACATTAGAAAGTAATTTCACTACTAAGCAGTATAATACAGAAAAGCCCTTATAACAAACCTATGTGAAAAGGCCTCAAAAAAACATAAGAAATTTAAAATGGATATCTGTATTTTATGAGACAAATCACAACTTTTGAGTTATCAAATTCATCAAAATTATAGATTTTGAGATTAAATATAAGTACTGACACTTGTAGATGGGTGGTCTGTAGTTTATGACTATTTTATGTCAGTTTTTTCATTTTTATAATTTGTATGAAAGTATTATCTACCTCAATGATTGTGAGCATGAGAAAGATAGAATAAGGAAACAGGGAGAAGTGGAGGGATGGATGGATAGAAAGATGAGGGATGGATATAGATTAGAAAATGGATAGATAGATAGATGATAGATAGATAGATGATAGATAGATAGATAGATAGATAGATAGACAGACAGATCCATCAAGCCAAGTACAATGAGGACGTCTATTGAAAGGTATTTATTATCACTGTAATCTCATCTTTTCCTTTTCATCATTATACTATAAATGTTAGTGTCCCCATTGCCTGAAATGGTTTGAGTAGCCTATAAATAACCTAAAACATCTCTTGGTAAAATATTTGCAAACTATATTTCAATATGATTTTTTTGAAGTAAACAAATAATAAACTAATGATTATTCTTAACATCTTTTCAACTTTGACTCTATGCTATAAAATCCAGAAAGAAAAACTGTTTAAATAGTTAAGGACATACAAATGAAAACTATTTCCCTTAATATAAAAATTAAAGTTGTGACCAGCAATGTTCCTAAATATAACAATTCTCCTCTTGGGAAAAATAGGGAGCAAATGAAATAGACAAAAATAAACTTCTCTCAGAAGTAATTAACATTATTACTCATTATGACAAAAGGGAACATTTTAAAGATTTGATAGCAGTGATTTCCTCAGTGAATTGTCCTGAAGTTGGAACCTCTATTGGGTTTATTCTCCATATCTTGAAAATATTTCTTTATCTTTCATAAATATAAAATAATAGGAGAGACAGAAGGATGGATGAGATGTATATCTACACTCTTTAAAATATTTATTAAAATTTACCAAATGGAAAATAATATTTGACAAATGCTTCTGAGAAGGAAGAAATGAAAGACATCAAAGACAATAAATGCAATATTCAGGATGGAGAATTATTTCAGAAGAGACACGAATGCAGTAATAACACAACTATTGAGTACTGAGTATGTAATATATAGCAAAAATCAGTGTACATGTTGTATATTATTTTACATTCACTACATGTGTTGGAATAAACTCAGTCTCATTTTTCACATAAGAAAACTGAAATTTTCAGTAGTTTATTCAAGGGACTCAGCTACAATGCAAGGGTGATATTTGAGGTATTTCTGAATTCAAGTCTGTAATCAGAAATTTATTTGTAGTATGGCCAAGTAAGTGCTAATTAAAAGGCCCTCCCAAAAATTATAATAATAAACTCTGAAAAATTATACTTCCAAAAGGAAAGAAAAGCCAAACTACCTAAAAGCATGGGATAATGAAACACATGGGCAGATTCTGGAACTTTGCACTGGGAGGCTGCCGCCAGTGCACACAAGACACACTGAAGAAATCTGAAGTTTGCAGTTTGGGACCAAGAAAGTAGAAATGCTTTTTTAAAAAAGCCATTGGAGAAATATAAATTAATTAAAAATCTACATAATATATTACAATGTCTAGGATAAAACAGGATACAAGTACAAATTGACAACTGAGAAGAAGAAAAATATAATTTATTTTCAAGGGAAAGATTAATCAGTTAACACAAATCCAGGAATGCCTAGATAGTATACTTAGAAGATGATGCTCCCCAACATGGAGGAAGACTAAAATTTATAGATTCAAGAACCTCAGCAAATCTCAAATGACATAAATATAGAAAACCCCCAGAAGCACAACACAAATAAAATATTGAAACACCAAAAACAGTGAAAGACTCTTGAAAACAGACAGAGAAATGTGGGATATTATACACAGAGAAACAGTAATTCAAAATGACTTTAATTGCTAGGGGTGGGGTGTGGAGGTTGGGGGTAGGAGAAGAAGGGTAAAGAGAGAATAAATGGTAATGGAAGGAGATTTGACTTGGGGTGGTGAACACACAGTACAATACACAGGTGTTATGTAATGTATTGTAGAATTGTGCACCAGAAATCTGTATAGCTTTGTTAACCAGTGTCACCCAAAAAATATGGTTAAAAGGGAAAAAAATCAAATATGATGTTAACTATTAATTTAGGTATATGGAGTCCAAAAGACAGTGGAACAACATTTTTTAAATAACTAAGGAAGGAAAAATCAATTTTATATCCAGTGAAATTATCCTTCAAAAGTAAAAGTGATCTAAAGATATTTTTCACATAAATAAAGCTAAAATAATTAAAGCCAAGAAGTTATACTAAAGAAATGCTAAAAGAAGTCCCTCAAGCTGAAAATAAATCATAGTAGATTTAAATAAACATGAAGGGAAAGCAAATGTCAGAAGTATTTGGATAAATTTAAAACACATTTCTTTTCAACTTCTGATGATTGTTTAAAGCAAACATTATAATGTTATACCTCAGAGTCTATAGTGACTGCAGATGTGATAGTTATGATAACTTTGCATCAATAACAGGCAGAGCATGGTGAATGCACCTGCACAATCACGGGGTTTCAACTCTGAGAAGTAGGACAGGGTTCAGTCTAACTACACCATGAAAAGTTAAGATGTATATTACAATTCAGAGATTTACCACAATAAATAATATTAATGGTATGTCTGGATAGCCATTAAATAATGCAATATTGATTTTTAAAAACATATTTAAGCAATCAAAAAAAGTAAAAAAAAAAGAAATAGAACAAAAACAAGTGAAATATAGAAAATGTTGGATCTAAATTTAAAATACAAATAATTATATTAACTTTTAAAATATTTTGTTGAATTTATTGGGGTGACATTGGTTAACAAAATTATAGAGGTTTCAGGTATATAATTTTACAATACATCTGTATATTGTATTTTGTGTTCACGACCCAGTGTTGTCTTCTTCTATCACCATTTATCTGCCCTTTACCACCTTCTACTTACTCCTAACCCCCCTTCCTTCTGACAATCACCATACTGTTGTTTGTGTTCATGACTCTGTTTTTCTTTTCTTAATCCTTTCTCCCTTCTCAGACAGCCCCAATCCTGATGCAGACACTGGCCTGCAGTGTCCAAGTCATTATGGATGAAACGAGACATTCACACGGACTACAGAGTCTGGTGGAAGAAAAAGGAGAGCATGGCTTTTCTCTCAAGGGGAGCAAAATCCTTGGTCCTTGCCCTGAGCGGCCTTTGTTGGGTTTCTCTGCACATTACATGATGGTCCTCATTCACTATGCACAGGTTCACTTTAGGTGGTTACCTTTTACAGAAAACATAGGAGCCAATGCTGCTAATCACTTTACAGAAGGGGGATATTTGCAAATGAAAAGGCAAAAGTGGTTGAACTGGTTACACTCATCCTTGGAAGGTTTAGCATGAATTTTAGGAAGTTACTTTGCAGTAAATATCCTCAATTCAGGGTGAGGGAGTTTTTTAGCAAGAGCAAGACTCAAAGTGGCCTAGGGACATTGCAGGACTGGTTCCCCATGGGACAACCTATCCGTGGGTGTGGGTCCTATGCATCTCCAAGTGGGACCTGGGCCCATGCCACGTAGAATGGTCTCCTACACAATTCAACCCTTCTGACAGTCTGGAATCTCCAATTGAAAAGTAGGAATTATTAGAATAGATAAAGCATGTTCCAACTATATACTATCTACAAAAGGCACACCAATATACAAAGACACGGAATCGTTGAAAGCATACAGATAGTTATATTAGGCATATGGTAAGAACAAGAAGGTTGGAGTGGCTAAATTATTATCATGTGATAATTACTTGAGGTAAAACTGTTACAAGAGATAAAATGAGATATTTCATAATAATAAAAGTATCAATTCATTAGGAATACATAATAGTCATATATGCCGAATAAAACTTTGAAATATGTGAAGCAAACATGGGCACAATGATGTAGGAGACATAGTCAATTTCACAATGATAGCTGGAGATTTTAACAACACTTTCTGAGAAGTTGATAGAATAAGTACATCAAAGGAAATCAACAAAGATATAGAAAATCTGAACTAGAGTAATAACTGTGACTTTTCAAATGCATGTATTACATTCACAGAGACATATATATGCTGGATAATAACAATAAGCCTGTTTGTAATAAAAAGAGCTGAAATCACAGAAATTATGTTTTCTGACAATAAATTAAACTAAAAACCAATAACAATAGCATATCTAGAAAATCCTAAATTTGGAAATTAAACAGCATTATTCTCAACAATTCATGATTACCAAAGATTAACAAAGAAATCAGAAATATTTTTAAACAAATGCTATTAAAAACTCTATATCAAAAATTTTAGTATGAGGTTACATAAATATTTAGAAGAAAACTTATAGCTTGACATTCTTATAAGAGAAAAGAAGAAAGCCTAGAATTCGTAAACTATGGTTTATCTTAAGTAGCTAAAAAAAGAAGAGCAAAGTAAATCCTGAGAAATATAGGTAAGAATAGAATTTTTTTTCACTGTTCAAAGTTTATTTGGTGTTTTAGTTGGTATGGCACTTGGAGAGTTGGCTGCATTATTTATATGTAGAATTTAATAAAATGGAAGACAGACAAGGAAAACTTTAACAAAGCTGAGAGCCATACTTTAAGAATATTAACAAAATTGACAAATCCCTAACAGATGACTCAATAAATATAAAGGAGAAAGCACAAATCACCACTATCAGGATGAAAGAGGGGTTTCTCTACAGATACCACAGCCATCATAAGTAATTATAACTTATAAATAATTATTAAATATTAGTTATAAGAAATTATAAAGTGATAATTATACCTTATAAATAATATTGAATAATGATAAGCTAACATTATTAACAACTTAATGAAATGTACAACATACACACGCACACACATACATCCCATAGAAGACCAGGGTTAGATACTTTCACTGGGGAAGTAATTCTGTCAAATATTAAGAGTATCAATCTTAACAGACCCTTTCAAACAATTTAAAAAGATCGATTACTTCTCAACTCCTTTGGTAAAAAAGCAATAATTATAATACCAAAACTTGAAAAATATATTACAGGGAAATAAAATTACAGGAAAATAACCCTTAGCCATTAATGAAATATTAGTAGATGGAATCCATCTATGACACTATGTCATGACCAAGTGGAGTCTGCTCCAGAAATGCTGGATTGGTTTAATGTTCAAAGCTAATCAATATTATACCAAATTATACCATATTATCAGAATAAAGAATAATCATTTGATCATTTCAATAAATACACAAAAATATTGATAAATAGCAACACCCAATTCTGTTACATACAGAATTGTATATAACAAATAGGAATGAGGGAATTTTCTCAATTTGATAAAAGTCATCTATAAAATACTTCCACATAATATTTTACTTTATAATGAATCATTGTATGAATTTCCTATAAACTTTTGATTGAGAAAAATAATAAACACTTTCACCACTTTTATTTAATATTTAACCAAATATCCTTCCCATTATAATAAAAAATAAATGAATCAACAGCATAAAGATGAGAGAGGAGGAAGAAAAACTCTCTAATTGCAGATAACATGACTGTTTAATGTAGAAAATCCTAAGGAATTTATCAAGTGCTTTAAAAACTAATTAATAGCCCTCGCCAGTGTGGCTCATTTGGAGTGTTTTCCCCTACACCAATGGCTGGGGTTCAGTCCCTGTTCAGGGCATGCATGGGAGGCAACCAATTGATGTTTCTCACATTTACTGTGGTAAATTTTACAACAAAATTAAAATGAAAAACAAATATTAAACTCTAATTAATGAAATACATACTGAATATTTAAGGGGATAGTACTAATTTCTACAATTTATTTTTATTTTATTTTACTTTTATGAAAAAGTCCACTATATATTAGGACTTTTGATATATTTGATATATTAATGAGTCTCATATATTTGAAAAGTCCACTATATATTAGGACTGGTACTTTTCAAAGTACCAGTCCACTTCTCCGAACACCATTTATTGAAGAAACTGTCGTTACCCCATTGAATGCTCATGCCCCGTTTGTCAAGTATTAAATGACTATAAAGACATGGGTTTATTTCTGGGCTCTCTATTCTGTTCCATTGATCTACATGTCTTTCTTATGCCAGTACCAGACTGTTTTAATTATAGTGGACTTGTAATATAGTTTTATATCAGGTATTGTGATCCCCCCTACTTTGTTCTTCTTTCTCAGGATTGCTGAGGCTATTTATGGTTACATATAAATGTTTGCAATATTTGTTCTAGATCTGTGAAATATGCCATTGGTATTTTCAAACAATTCAATTAAAAAATGGACAAAGGACTTCTTCAAAGAAGACATACAGATGGCCCACAGACATATGAAAAGATGTTCAGCATCACTAGCTATCAAATAGATGCAAATTAAAGTCACAATGAAATAAATATCACCTCACACCTGCCAAAATACTATCATTAAATCAACAAACAAAAAGTTCCAGTGAAGTTGTAGAGAAAAGGGTACCCTAGTTCACTGTTGGTGGTAATGTAGTGTGGTACAGCCACTGTGGAAAACAGTATGGAATTTCCTCAGAAAATTAAGAATGAAACTTTCTTTTGACCCAGTGATTCCACTGCTAAGAGTATACTCTAAGAATCCCAAAATACAATTCAAAAGAATGTATGCATTACTATGTTCATAGCAGTGATATTTATAATAGCCAACATTTGGAAATAGCCTAAGTACCCATCAGTAGGGGATGGATTAAAAAATTGTGGTACATTTGCACAATGGAATACTATGCAGCAGAAAAAAGAAGGAATTTCTGTCTTTTGCTGCAGCATGGATGGAACTGGAGACTATTGTGCTATGTTAAATAAGCCAGGTGGTGAAACACAAATACCATACAATTTCACTTATAAGGGGAGTCTAATGAACAAAATAAAGTAATGAGCAAAGTAGAACCAGAAGGATGGAATCATGGAATAGACTGACAGCTATAAGAGAGAAGTATGGGGAAGTGGATTCTGATTGAAAGAAGGTGAAGGGATTAGCCAAAGAACATATATGAAGGATTCATGGATTGGACATCAGTGTGGGGACTGACTATGAAGGTAGGGGGCTGGTGGGCAGGGGGGGCTAAGAGTAATATATGGGACACTGATAATAGCATAGACAATGAAACATTTAAAAATTAAGATAAAACGGGAAGTTCAGAAATAGAAAAAATAAATAAAATGGATACATGCATTCACATTATTTAGTTTTTAGTGACATGTAAAATATAATGAAATTTTTAGCTTCATTTTATAGATGCAAATGAGAAGGGAAAAGACTGATCTAGGCTCATATAACTGTTTCATGGGAGAAATTTTTTAAACACCCCCTGATGGGTGGATTTAAAGTTCAAGTTAAGCATTAACAAGTATTTCCTCTCCATGAGGTAGTCATTCCTACTTTGGGCATGTATTAAAATGTGGGCAACAGCACAATAATGATACCAAACAGTTTTATATCACTTTACAAAGTAGTTTTACATATGTTCCCTCTTTTAGTTTATAAAAGTGAAGAAAGTTAAATAGGAAATATTATCTGTATGTTTAAAGTGAGGCCTCTTGAGCCAGATAAATATGATAACTTAACAGATCCAATAAAAACAGAAAACAGATATAGGCCCAGAACCCTGATTGTCTATGTCCTACTGAAAAGGTGGAGAACACTGTGAAAAAGAAGACACAGACTTGACTTAAGCAACCAGCAATTGGTGAGATAAAGTATGTTCTATAAGTAACTAGAAAATAAATAAAAACATTAGTAAATGTTACTGTGATTATATAAAAACACAGCTATAGAAACTTATTTACTAATGAAATTCAAATTATGAGAAAAGGCTGCTCTTACTTTCAAATGATCATACCTAGAATTTCTGACACATGTCAATTCTGAAAAATTTTTATAAAATTTTAGGCTTTATCAGTATTGTTCTAATCCTCCAGCAAATTTGATGGTGTGGTGATGATGACTTTAGTCTTCTAAAAAGTGAACGTTTAGATGGGTCACATACAAACATGACTCCATGTGTACTGAGCACTACATAATAGAAGTTCATTATTGGTCTATTATGAAAAGGTTCATGGACTATCACCCTGACCTCAATCTGGTCAATGTATTTTTGGAAGAAATGTCCATATGAATGTACCTGTACCAGCATAATATAAATATTTAGGAGTTTACCATGACTTTAAACAATGCAAAGCTATAATACCAGAATCTAGAAAATTCAAACACTCAACAAAACATGGTTTTGGATTAAGAAAATTAAATTATATGGTTTGAATTTCTTTTCTTGTATTGATGCAACCCCAAATTGTCAAGATAATACTTCAATAAAAAAATATTTTCCTTTGTGTATTTTCATGAAGAAGAGGAAAAATAATAAAATAAGATATTTAGTATGGCAAAATAAATTTATAACATTGATTTCAATTGGTTTGTTTAGATATTATTATTATTATTATGTATATTAAATAAGGGTAAGTCAGATTTTCTCTGGTGCTTGCATGCAGGTTTGGTTCTAATAGTCAAATATCTACTTATTTGCTATTGGTCAAAACGGCAGAATATGTGATTATATCTATGAAAACATGGCATAAAATTTATATAAGGCAAAGTCTAGATGGAATCTTATGTAATTATCGATCATCAAAACAATATTTAATGTGAAGAAATCATTTAGAATATGAAATAATTACTTTAGAACTAAAAAATACATTCAGGTTCTTAGAATGACATTCCACATTTAAAGAACAGCAACCCTGTATAAAAGCACTGGATATTTTCTTTTTTTTTCCCTAATCTCTTCTCTAATTCATGGTGGAAGGTAAAATGTCAGCACCTTAAAATCTTAGGTAAGGACATTAGATTTTACATTCCCAATCATTTTAATTGAATGTGTAGTATGTATACAGAATTATAATTCTGTCCAGAGGTTGCTTGTCATGCCATGTTTTTATTATAATTACCTGATTTGTTCAGCTTTAATCATATTTACTTTTGAAGGTCAGCTGTCCTGCTCAGACATGGTTTGTTAAAGTAGGGCAAAATATGTAACACCCACAGGCAGAAAGCCTAAAAGAAGAAAAATGGAGAGAGTATAATCTCCCCATTTGGATGAAAATAAATTGTTACCTACAAATTATTATAAACAGATTATGTTATTTTTCTTTCACTTTATTACATTTCGTATTCACTTTTGCCATTTGATACTAACTTGTAACTTTTGGGGGAGAAGGTTTATAGCTCTCCTTTGATGATATAATTATCTTTATTCTTGTTGAATGCCAGTGATGATGAATTATTTATAATTAACATATGGGACAAACCTGAAAAAATGGACTATACCTCTCCTCTCTTAGTTTCTACTTATAAAACTTATTTTAAATCAATTTTCTATCATATTTCTACATATTGCAAAAATCTTCCCAAATTCATAGACCTGGCACTTGGTCAAACTTTGATAGGGAAGGAGAATTTTAACATTATGACTCCACTTCATGCCAAAGTATTTATTATCATAATCATTTAATGTAAGTTGTAAATATGAGGTGATAGATACTCACTCAACTTATGATAATCATTTCACAGTACATGTATGTTAAGTCATTATGATAGATACCTTAAATTTATACAGTGCTATGTTTCAATTATATCTCAATAAAACAAAAAACAGTAAACAAATGGACAAAATTATAAATACTTAGTTTTTTATGTATTCATGTGTAATTAATACAGAGGAAACTGATTGATCATATCTTAAAATTTTTATCATCAGGAATTCACTAGCTAGTAGCTTCACATTGATATTAACCTTATTATTAGTGATATAAAAGAGAAGAACATAACAGTAAGATGAAGGGCGTTACTATTATAGAGACAATTTAAGTAGCATGTATGAACCTGTAGCAGAATCTGATGGGAAATACCTAAGACAACGGGACACTTTTGTATAAGGCAACTAGGAGATATTCTACAGAAATGTAGCCAGAAGGGGAAACAAGAAATTTCAACACAAAACTGCTGTTGCTGTAAAACAAAAAAACCCCAAACTGAGTAGGTAAAACACCAAGGATCATTTTTTTACATATTTATTGTTTGGAGAAGTTGATTAGACTCCAAGGGATGTCTGGTTCTCTCAAGCATTTTGCACTCTGACAATGACTAGGGTTAGAGCAATTACAAGAAAAGCTCATGTGTCTGGGACCTCAGCGAGGGCTGTCAGCAACAAAACCTGCATATGGCGTCTACACATGACCTGGTTTCTGAGCACATTTTCTAGGTTCCAAGAGCATCCATCTTAATACCAGGCAGAAGCTATATTGCTTTTTATGCCCTAGTCTTGGACACAGCATCAAAGAGTAACTCTTCTCCTACAGTTAAGTTCTGATCCTTACAGGGAAAGAAACATGAACCGCATTTCTCTACGGGAGGAGTATCAATGTCACACTGAAGAACATGTGGGTTGCAGCCATCTACAATAATGCAAATACCACAACGCCAAACTGAAGACTAATCAGGATTGTAGTTTAAAGTGACTTCCTATCAGATGATAGTCTAAGTGAGTGCTGATTGAAGGTTACAGGGGGGGACTTTAATAGCTGAGAAAATAGCTATAGTTTTCAACAAATACTCAGGAAAAATATATGTGAAATATAAGAACATATAGTGCTATTTGTTGTTATTCAGATAGATTTTGCTTTATTCATTTTGATACTACGGTGCTATATTATTATACATATGTTTGTGATATTCTATCTGCTTAATATTTTCTTCCTTTATCCCTAGTAACTTATTTCACCTTAAAGCCCTTTAGTCTGATATTAATAATTGTTATGGTAGTTTATCTTTTATTAACATTTTTCTGTTATAGTTTCTTCTTCTTAAATTTCAAATATTTTATAAAGTTGACTTTTATGTGTGTCTCTTTCAAGAGCATAGAACTGTATTTGCTGATTTAAATACTTTTAAAAATCTAAACTAATATTCACACCCTTAAATGATGAATTTAGCTCTTTTTATTTATTGTAGTTGTTTTTTTATTTACTATTCTTTTTCTGCTTGGTAAATTTTTATTTATTATTTTTCCTTTCCTAATGTAGAACCTATAGATGATATTTTATTTTTAACTGTTATTGTTAAGTATTTGCCATGCAGTTATAGGCAAATGTGTTTAGATAACATCTAAAATTATTTGCATTTTTATTTTTTTAATAGCAGATGATATGGAACTTAGCCTGCTTGAATTTGTATTTATCACATTACTAATTAGTAGCATTAATCAAAATTTTAATGTTTTTAACTCCAATATTTATATTAAATCTTAATAGTTCTCTGAATTTATTTAAAATGCTGTCAATTCCTCAGTTAACTGTCTTATTCTGTTTTTTTTTCTATTTTAGGACTTTATTCCAATATAATTAATTCTTATTAAAGAACTTTCTTCAACAGTTCTTTCATTGGTAAAATCTCTTAGTCTTACTATTTCTGAATATCTTTATTTTGCACTGAACCTTGCAAAATAGCTTGAGCATATATTTCTAGACTGATATTTATTTTTCCCTTGGCAATATAACATTTTCCATTGTTTTCCGACATGCATTTTTGCTTGTGAGATGTCTTCCAAAAGTCTCATTATTATCTTTAAATAAAAACTTTATTTCTTTTCTAATAACTTTTAATGTTTTTCTTCAACATTTTATTATTTTAACACCAAATATTTAGAGGTGGATTTATTTTTCATCCAATTATTTGGTACTCAAATTGTTCTTACCATCTGAGGATTCATATCTTTCATTTATTCTGGAAAAAAATCATCTATTATCTCCATAAATATTATAATATTATGTTTTCCTATATTGTTTCTAGATCATTGGCATGTTCCTATTAAAAACCCATGTTCCTTTTTGAATAGACATTTCCTATGGGGTAAAACTCAATTTTTGGTCTGGTATTCAAGATCCTATGTAGAATCTGACTGAAAACTCTTAAACCTAAATTTCCACTAATCTCAGATTCAGGAATTCAACTCAAGTCTAATTGACCTACTAACTAACTTCTGAGTTTACTATTGACCTTGTCATTGGCACAATCTTCGAAAACTGTTTCTTCTTCTCCAAAATACTTTATTTTAGGCTCCCTGTCCATTCTCCACTGCCTTGCAGAATCTCTCTCTTTTCCATGAGGAAAGCACAATGAAAAGTAATTTTTGCCTGTTTGGAATTTTTTTGTGACCTATGTGTTGTTAGAGAATGAATAGATAATATTCATTCTAAGGGTTGAAGTTCAAAGATTTTGCAGCCAGATTGCTTGAATTTGAAACCAATCTCTCCCATTATGAAATGTAATATTAAAAAAAAACCCTTATGTAACATCTGTGTCTCGCATTTTCCAAATCTGTAAAATAAGGTGAAAAAAGGTACCTAACTCAAACAGTTATTTTGAGAGTTATTAAGTTAATATAAATAAAAGTCTTTTGGAGTAGTGGTTAGCATGTAGTATACGCTATTTAGCATTGGTATATTTTCTGACATATCAAGCTACTTTGGATATCCTCATCTACCATATTTTGGGGTGAATGTTTCTCCTCCACTTTTGAGGATTCATTCTAAGCAGAGGAAAATCAGTTGGTTATAATTCCAGGCCTCTCTGCTTTTCCTGACTCACTTTGTTCTTGGGAATATGAGTTGACTACCAGATTTTCTTCTTGGGGCTCGGGTTTCTACAAAAAACAAACATTTTGCTTTTCCCCCTTTGAGGCAGTTCCTGATCCTACAGAGCGGTGGGACAAAGAGGAAGGCCAGTCCTAGTCACTGTTAACATATACAGATGGGTAAATCCAACAGACACTAAATTTCACACATGTGGCCCATTAGCTTTCATACTTAACTATGTTTTTCAGCTTAACCTTTATCAGTAATAAAGTTTATTTTTGGAGTACATGTGCCATGCTTTGTCTTCTTAATGAATTAGAAACTTGGCAGGTAATAAAAATACCCCCTTCAGAACTTTACCACTTCAGCATATCAATGATAATGCTTGCTAAATATATGCTAGAGCCAATGAAAAACTTATGGTTCAATACTAGATGAGAAAGATGGAATATACCTAAATAACTTTAATTTACAATTCCTGCATGAAAAGATAAATAATACGTTATAGAGCTATTATCAGCAAATTTAACTGCATTGGAAAAAGAAAACTCTATGAGGTATTGATTAGTAATTCACAAGACTTTAGAGGCAGATGGTTGATAGCATTGTTGATTATTAAAACATATCTTCTAGTAAAATACGATTACTTAAATTATGCTCTTTATGCTATCTAAATCACATCTTCCCAACCTCGGTATTTTCCTGTGAGAGGAAATAACACTGGGATATTGGAGGAGATGCACTTGGTGCAACACTGGCCCAGCCGAACGCAGCAGGTTCGGAAGCACTGACACTGTGAGTGAGCTGCCACACAGTCGACTGAATCACACACCTGAGTTTCTGGCAAACTATTTCAATTATGAGCTGTTGTAGAACCCAGTCTACAACTCATCGCTTTCATTTTCCTTATAGCAGTGTATAATGAAGAATCCCAAAATAATTTAATGTTTACTTTCATATTTTGCTGAAATTTTTATGGACAAAAACTGAAAACAACTCTAAAAAATCTTGGGCTAGTGCTTTAAAAAATATTTTAGATACAAACAATTTAATATAGTCAATAATTTATTATTTTTTTTGTTGAGCAACTACAGAAGAAAATCACCTGCATACCATAGGTGAAATGGGAAACTCTTGACTTCTAATATGACTATAATTAACAGAATCAATAAAGGTTCATTAAAAAAATAGAAACCCTCTATGCCTTAAAGCAGAGGAAATTTAATGATGTTATTCACAGTGATGATGAAAGAGCTGAGGAGACAAATGGGAGATAGAGAGGCAATGCAGAGATCCATAACATCAGCAATTGTGATGCAAGTAAAACTTAAGTGTATGAACTTGGGTTCCAGCTATACTGAAGTACATAGAGTTTCCCAAACAAGCTGCGTCTTGCTTTTGTGCCTTTGCCCAAGCCATTTACTTGATTGTAATGCTCCTTTTCTCTTCATCCACTTAGGGGTTAGCTAAGCAGTTTTGAAGATTTGCCACTCTAAGGCATTTCCTGCCCACCCAGGCCTACTCCTGATAGAATTAGATTGTATCCCCCTTTCTACCACTAGTTTACTTTTCCCCTATGTCTACTATTGCATGTCATCATTACAATCAACATGCCTAGTCTCTCTTACTAAACAGTAAGCTCAAGAGCAAGAGTTTTATTTTCTTTGTTTCAGTGTTTATGGCACTTATCACTCACACTACCTGGCCTATAATTGTGTAGTTGTTGAGTGAGTAAATGATTACATGGATGGTGGGTGAGATCCCAGTAGATTCTAGTAAATAATATACTAGTGACTGACCTTGGCAGCCCAATGTTCCCACCACCATTCCAAGCTCTCACTCCCTAATACTGAGAAAACTTGAAACTAAATAATTAAATAATTGCAGAAATGACAGAAATCCTTTCTATCCTCCTAAAAATCTTCATTTAACTCCTACATGACTATAAAAGACATTTTAGGGAGCTAATGATGGCTTGAAGAATATATAATCTAACTGAATCTTTTGATAGATCTCAAAGCAATTTATCTTTGCATGAGCTAGCATTAGTATATATTTCTTAAAATCTGTGTTCAGATAAGCATATTTAGCTATATAACTGAGTACTCATTGTTTTTCTTAAAACTACTGAATGACAAGCATATCATAAGATGTTAAAAAGTTTATACGTGTGTGCCTTTCTGATATAAAATTGAGCCCACACACAACACTGATTTTTTTCACTGATTGAATCAATTGAGATACTTTTTTCTAGATTATACTAAGATAGCATAGTTACTGTAATATTTTGAAAATTTTTTTCATCATGTCTCCAATACAAGTAATGTTGGATTTCACAAATGTGTTTCCTAATGAGTGTAGTATTCTTTTTTAACAAACAGAAACAAACTATAATTGAAAAACTAGAAGATCCTACAAGAATTATTCAGTTTAACATGGCAGTCTTATGTTTATTTGCTTGAAGGATGGAAGAAAAATGAACAAAGCAAGAGCCTGATTATTATATATGAGGTCTGTCCAGAATGTATCCAGCTATGTCATATGAAAAATAGAGACATTTATTGAAGAAGATACAAGATACAAGAAATATTGTACATAGGACAATGACTCCTCAGTCCCCTTCAGAATAGGCACCTTGGGACTTCACATCGTTCTCCCAGTCACCACCAACTGCCCCATTGTAGTTTCCCGAATCTTACCAATGCTCTGAAATCTCTTCCCTCTTAAAGGTGATTTTAATTCTGGGGAAAGCAGAAGTAGCAGGGCACCAAATCTTAGTGTAGGGGGATGGAGTCACCTGGGTGATTTGATGTTTTACCAAAAGAACTGTGCTCTAGACGTGATGCATGAACAGGCATGTTGTCCTGGTGAAGCGGTCAATCACCAGTTGCCCATACCTGCAGCCTTCTGAATCATCTGAATAGTTTCTGTGGAGGAATATTCAAGCTTAATGAAAAATGTGATTCAGATTTGCTCTTCTACCCACTCAATCATTTTGAATGTGATAGCCTCATAGTAGACATGCTCATCTACCACCCCTACTGACTAGTACAGTGAGGTCATCACTGTTCACACATTCCAGTCCAATTTCTTTGGCTGCCATGGTATATCAATGTCACATAACATTCCTGTTATATTAACAACAGCTGGGCTTTTACCAGATAGGCTTCATGTGCAAGAAAATTCTCATGGACAGAGATCCTATAATATTTTTATTTTAGTGAATACATGTTTGAATTTATCATCTTGCTCACACACTTTAAATTCAGTAAATAATTCAATGATCCTCTCTTGTACCACCTAGAGGATTCTGTTTGTCTCCACAATCTGTTCCAACCAAGTGATCACAAGCTGTCACTTCTCAGCCTTGATTCCATCAGCAGCATAATCTATACCATTTCCTATGTACTGTCCATGCCAAACACTCATGACCTAAACACAGAAGACGTGCTTTTACAAGTCTAATGCTTACAGTATTCACATCCTATTAAACTTATTAACATCTTTAAAAAGCCTGTATGCAACAATATTTAAATACAATATGTTGAACCATCCAAAATATGTTTGAAACCATTTAACATTTAAATATTATTAAGCATAATGTATATCATAAGCTGTGGCCTATGGGAAATTTTCACTGATGAGAATCTACTAGTCAAGTGAGTACCAATTTGGAAAGAAAGTCCAAAACAATACTTTTGATACATTATGCAAACTTAATGCACAAGAAAAATTTAATTATCAAGTAAATAATTCAAAAAAATAAGTAAAATCAAGTAAGTCATCTTCATACATAAATTAAAGGTTTGACAGTTTACAAAAACTTCAACCTATATCTTATTCTATTCAGGGTTTATATTCCAACCTGGGCCGGTTCATCCCTCCTTAGGCAACCTGGTAGCCCCCCGCTCCCGGGAGATCACCATATTGATGCTGAGCTTTGTGCAGACACCCGATCAGCATAGCGCACTGCAGCCCAGAACTCCTGGGCTCAAGCGATCCTCCTGCCTCAGCCTCCAGAGTAGCTGGGACTACAGGCGTGCACCACCACGCCAGGCTATTCAGGGTTAATTTTAAATGACACATTGTTTTGGTTTTAACAATGATATTTCCCACTGGCATTTTTGTTTCTAAATTTCCACTCTATTAAATAGTCAAGCCAACATTATTTGCAACAAATATTGCACTTCCCCTGAGGATTTATTTGCCAGCCCTTCTATTTTACCAACTCCCTATTCTATTTTGATCTTATGAATTTCACTTTTAAGTCAAATGATCTGGCAAAAGACTAAATTTGGGGGTGAGATTTAAATAGTAATGACAAGTATTTTGAAATATTTAACAATCAAGACATTTTTGTCATTTTTTCCAAATGTGTAAAACAAGGAAACATACTTAATAAAACAACAACAGTAAAAAGTCATTGTACTAAAAAGAGACTGTCAGCAGCTGGTAGAAAATTAAATTGAAATTTATAAAAAGGCAATAGGAAAAGGAAATTGAAGGCTTCAAATTGCTTAGAGCAGGCCAGCATAAATCCAACTGCTTTTGGGGGTCATTAAAATATCTTGAACACTTTTTCAAAGATTTTTTTGGATCAAGAGGCCCAAAATAAGATTTTGCCAAGAACTACTTTCCTTTTACTGTATTTCATGAGAAATTTAATCCATGTGTTTCTAATTCATTTATATTTAAGTCATCAAACAGTTCTTGTACAAGAGCTATTTGATTTCTAAGAAATCATTTGAGCCCTTTATGGCAGTCTGTTCATTTTCTTTGAAGTAAATTTTGCAAAACCGAAAATACTCTACTTGATGTTCTAAACTGAGCTTTTAAGTTTTTGTACAATCATGGAACCTTAGATTTTTAGAAGAGATATTAAATGTAGCCTATCAAAACCTCCAAACAGTAGAATATCTCTTACCAATCATTGGCAGATAAAAATTTTGGATGCTTCTTGATCACTTTCAGTGATAGGGAACTCATTAATTTAGAGGAAATCATATCCTGTCAAGCCTTGCCCCCTTCTTTCTCCTGTTGCAATCATTTGGCATTCATAATGTAAGGGTAGGTATCATGACTTGTGTGTGGGTATGTGTGTGTACTATGACTTACTCCTCTTTCTTGAGTGCTTTCTTTACCTTGTCTTCGTTTAGAGAATTAGGAGATTTAGCTGATACTGACAAATTGTCTTGAGTTTGAAATATTATTTTGCTTCAGCAAAGGTTCATTTAACTTTTTGTTTAAATACATAATAGACAGATAAATTTTGCATAAATATTTCTATTTAATTAATATCATACCCCATAAAAATACTATTGCCTCATTTTATGAATGGAAACTAAATTTCAGAGAATCAATTAGTTTTAATGGGGGTCACATGACTGCCTATTTAAACCATAGTCTAGTTTATTCCAAAGCCATGGCTCTTTCTTATACATTGAACCAAATTCCAATTAAAATTTTCCCATAAGGTCTTTGTCCACATGATATAGGTGTAATAAAACAACTGAGTTTTACACACCTACATATTTTACTGCTTCAGAACTGTCTAATTATATATTAGGTGAAGTCACATGAAAATACTGTTTATGTCAGTCTAAATTTTTCAATGTCTGCAATTTTTAAGACCCAGTTTAACACATAGATATACTTGAATCCATGTTTGCATTAAGTTTTACAGTACAAAGTTTCTGGTAATGCATACATAAGCTGAGTAGGATAACACATCTGCTTACATTAAAAAGAGTTTTCTTAAAAAGTTAGAAGAGAAAAAGTGGCAGACATTTTTCCAGGACAAATACTTAAATAAACAGATATGTCAAGGTGTAAGTACATAGATTAACAGATAATGAAACTCAATTGCAAATTAGGTAGGTGATACCAAGCTTTGGAATTCTCTTTCTTCTCAATTCACTTTATCTATTGAGAATCAACTATGTGACAAGCACTGGGGTTGGTCTTTGTGATACAGAGATGAATGAGTCACTGTTTCTCTTTCAGAAAGTTTTCAGTGTTACTAATAGAGATTATTCTCTCATATTATGGTCCAAACACCCACATTCCAAAACCCTGGCTCGATTTTTTTTTCTTTTAAGTATCTCTTAATTTTTTATAAGTAAGTTCTTAATTCCAGTTTCAAAGTTTAGTATATATTATTATTATTCAAATTATCTGAATAATCAGTAATCTATGTTGTCTTTGATAGTATCACTTCATCTTTTTAATGAAGTTTTCAAACAAAATGTCTAAAGTCTAGAATATTTAAAAAATAGAAACAAGCTTGACCAACATGGTTTAGTTGGTTGAGCACTGTCCTGCAAAGTGAAAGGTCACCAGTTCAATTCCCAGTCAGCACACATAGCTGGGTTGCAGGCCCTGTCCTATTTGGGGCACGTGGAGAAGGCAAGCAATTGATGTTTCTCTCATATAGATGCTTCTCTCCCTTTCTTTCTCTGTCCTTTCCTCTCTCTCTAAAATAAATAAGCCATTTAAAAAGAAAATAAATAAGAAATAAGGTATTTTACCATTAGATATAATTACTAAAATATCAATGCCTAAAAGTAACAATCACAGTCTTCACTCAACATTTGAGTGCCTACTTTACTAGGAACAGAAAGATGTTACAATAAAAATTTCGAGGCAATCATACATTTAAGAGCTATTTTTAAAGAGAAGAATTAGATACTATGAAAGAAAATAAGCAACAAGGGTATGTATGCATAAGGAATATACTTAAAGTGGTAGGTCTGATTGATGATTAAAATAAAAGAAGGTGAAGGGATTAGCCAAAGAACACAGGTGCATAATCCACAGACACAGACAATGGTGTAGTGATGGCTAGAGGGTAGGCAGCACGGTGAGGGCTAAGTGGAGGTGGGCAAAGGAGGGAGGTATTGAGACGTCTGTAATAGTGTAAATAATAAAAGTAAAGTTAAAAAATAAAAAATAATAATAATTAATGTGATGGAAACCAGGAATAGTTATTGTTGAAGGAAGAACAGGCTATTGCTTGGCACAATGCAGAAGTAAAACAGTTTGGTGGGTGGTACTTTAGATAAAGAGTCTAGTGTAGGAGTAGTTACACTTTCTAGAAATGAATATAGATGGAAATATAAGAAGAGACTAAAATAAAATATTTCAACAGGAATTAGAGAATCCAAAACTGTAGCACAGAAGGTGCTTTATAGATTACCTCATCTAGACATCATGAATTTACAGAGAATTAAATAAAAGTTCCAGGGTTTTCCTGGTCATTTCTTATATATCTGGAATTGGACTTCATGAGCCAGAGGTCTGCATTCAAGTCTTTTCCATTTGTGTTATTTATGTTGGCTGGTTTACCATGTGTTGGAGGGAATAGAAGCTAAGGGCAAAATTGAGCCCTTGAAGATTTACACAATAACCATAATCACTAGTGAATTTTAAGCCATGGTACTGTCTATATGATATAGTAAATAAGTATATGAAATCTTTGAAATAAAAATATGTCTATGAATGAGAAAGAAGTGCATTATCTATTAAGTTAAAAGTTTATATTTAAAAGAAAATACCAAAGTGAAATTTCACAACTAAATCCTCAAGGTTGTAAATGATGAGTTTAAGTGAGAATTAAAATGTGTGATTGTGAGTCAGATAAGTTCGGAATTCAAACAATAAGAAATGTGAGACTGGGTGGGATAAGCAAAAAGTTTGGCAAAGGTGTTGTTATTGATCTTGAGTATTAAATATGGCTCACGTGTATGATAGTATCCAGCCATGTACTATGAAAAGTAGAGACATTTATTGAAGAAGATACAAGATACAAGAAACATTGTACATAGGGCAATGACAGCTCAGTCTACTTCAAAGTCAGCAACTTGGGACCTCACACAGTTCTCCCAATTGCCATAAGCTGTCTCATTGTATTTTCCTTAATTTCATAGATGGTCTGAAATCCCTTCCCTTTCCAAGGTGATTTTAGTTTGGGGAAAAGCCAGAGGTCACAGGGAGCCAAATATGGGCAGTAAGGGGATTGAGTCACCTGGGTGATTTGATGTTTTGCCAAAAAACTTTGAACAAGATGTGATGCATGAACAGGCATGTTGTTCTGATGAAGCTGCCAATCAACAGTTGCCCATAGCTATGGCCTTCTTAATCATCAGAATAGTTTCCATGGAGAGGTGCTTAAGCTTAACTCAAAATTTGGTGTAGATTTAATGTTGCTCTACTCATTCAGTCATTTTGAATGTGATAGCCACACAGTACACATGCTCATTCAATGGCATCTACTGCCACACTGACTAGTGCAGTGAAGTCATCATTGTTCATGCATACACATTCCAGTCCTCACTCCTTGGCTGTCAGGTTATATTTGTCACATAAACCATTTTCATTATCTCATTATAATAACAATGGTAAACACAGCTCATCTTCTCACATAACCACATTAAAATTACAACAAATATAGAACAACCATCATCAGAACCATCAGAAATCAAGATAATGGAAGTCTATCAACTATGGAATTAAAGAAACCACATCCATCTGGACTGATAGGAGGGGCAGAGACACAGAACAGGCTGGTCCCATATCCACCTGTGGTAGATAAATTTTGGGAGGGATATCTCAGCATCCTCCTGAATTTTAGAAGCTCATCTGGGACAAGGAATTCCAGCACCACATCAGGAACTTCAGCTCAGGGTTCCACGTCCAAAAAGATAATTCCCCATAACTTTTGGCTGCAAATACCAGTGGGGATTGAGTCAGTGGAAGAAACTTCTGGAGCCCCAAGCAGTTCCCCTCAAATAGCCCATACACAGGCTTATTCAAGCTTGCTCCCTCTGAGTTTGAGCACCAGGGTAGCAGAATGAAAGGCACCAGTGGCATATAGGAAGAAATTGAAGTGTGTGGTGTCAAGGTGGGATCTGAGGGACAGCGTTCTCTCAGACAGAAAGGCAGCAGAGGTCATTGTCCCTTTTCTCAGCTCTCCACCCACAGAGCCACATAGCCAAAAGGTGGGATGCCTTTTCTGAGACTCCATCAACCTGGCTAACACTGTTTGCCTGGAGATCCCCTGAGATTCTGTTCCACCCAACTTACTAGCCCACCCAAACTGTTCACAGTAACATTTGCATATGAATGGTTGGTTTTGGTTCCTGCTTCTCCTTTCTTAAATCCTATCAAACAAGTAACAGCTGACCTCAGCTAGCACCCAGCCCTTATACTTTTTGCTAAGAGGCCCAGGCCTGGCACTAGCAGCAGCTAGCCTAAAAACACAGCTTGGCTTCACCTGGGATGTTCCAAGACCAGCACAAGTAGCAGCCATCTCGAATTTCTTTACAGTTCACACAGGGTGGCCCCAGACAGAATACAGGTAGAGGCTGACCTTGGTCTGCATTGCCCAGGAAACCCCAGAGCCTATGCATCCAGTGAATACCTACAGACCATGTCAGAGCATCACCCTCATGACCCTGTACAGCTGAGCCTCCATGAGGGCAGAGGTTGGTGGTCAGTGATCACAGCCAGTCCTTGCAGCTACCTGGCCTGGGTTAATCCCTCCCATTGACTTTCCAGCAGCAACCAAGGCTCAATTACAAGAGGAGATTGTACATAGCCCACACGGGGGGCACTGCCTGAGTACCCAGCTTGAGTGATAGGGAAGGGTATGCACTGAACCCTAAGGACACATACTATATTAGTCACATTATCAAGGCAGAGAGTCATAGCAGCTCTACCTATTGCATAGAAAAAAAAGAGAGGCTGCAAAAATGAAGAGACAAAGAAACATGGTCCAAATGAAAGAACAAATCAAAACTCCAGAAAAAGAGCTAAACAAAATGTAGATAAGCAATCTATCTGATGCAGAGTTCAAAGCTATCATTTAGAATCAAAGGGCAGATAAAGAGCTCCCTAGACCAAAAAACAAACAAACAAACAAACAAAAAAACTAAAGGAATTCATAATCACCAAACCATTATTATATTGAATGTTAAAAGGACTTATTTAAGAAAAAAGGATATCAAAGCTATGAACAATAAAATGTCAATACATACATAACCATCGACAACTGCATCTGAAAAATTAAGCAAACAAGAACATAGAATCATGGATGCAGAGAGCATTTTAATGGTTGCTAAATGAGAGGAGGTTTTTGGGAAATGGGTGAAGAGGTGAGGGGATTAAGAAGTACAAATAGTTACAGAATAGCCTTGGGGATGTAAAGTACAGTATAGGAAATGGAGCAGCCAGAGAACTTACATGCATGACCTTTGGACGTGATCAAAGGTATGGGGATGGCCTGAGGTGGTGGGTGGTGCACGGTGGAGCGGGGCAAAGGGGATAAATTTGGAAAATTGTAATAGCTTAATCAATAAAATATAATTAGGAGAAAAAAACAATGTTTGAGCTTTTTCTGGACAGTCCTTATATAATATAATCCTAAACCAAATCAAAGGCAGTCTTATTTGTGAAACCATAATTATTGGTGTTATAAATCTATGATATCTGAGTGCCAGAGCTCATCAAAAAACATTCACAAGGATCAATCATCATTTGAAAGCTTTGGGAAATACACCATAAAAATATTGGAACTGGTTTTAGTCTTGAGGCAAGGTGTTAAAACTTGGGACAATTTCTTACAGGATCTTAGGGCTGATTATGTTTTTTTCTTCTGCCATAAATAAAGAAAGATAAATAAGTGTTCAAGTTAGGTAGATAATTATCTTTAATGCATGAAATTTTAAAATCCCATAAAGTAGGTTCAGTCTTTATATCTTTCTTTTCTTACAAAATACATTCTCATTTTAAAAATTTACTTTTAGTATTATCAATATGTTGAAAGTTTCTCCATATTCATAGCATAAAACTTGTTAGAATAATATATAACTGAAGAAAATTAAAATCCAGTGATCTATATTTCTTCATAGTAGTTATTATTTATAAAACTTCAAATACAAAACCCCTCAGAAAATTAGAATCCCACTAAAAACAAAAGGAAATAAAAGGAGAAAGAGAAATACAAGTTAAAGAAGAAAATACTTCTTTTAAAATAATCCTATTTTCTCTGTTTATAATTATATTATTAGAAACATAGAGACAAAATAGGAGAAAAATCCAGCTTCTGGGCTATAATTGAAACCTTGTGCTTTGCAGAGAAATCATTGTGGCCTGAATCTTCCTGTTAATTTGTTGGGAGAGATGTAGGAGAAAACCCAAGTTTCAGACCCAAATTCTAGATTTCTTTCCTTGTAACAGGACTTCCACTTACTGCATTGTTAATGGTGAGTTCAATAACACCAGCAATAATAGAAATTTGATTTGCTTTTATAAGTACAATGCAGATAGTTGCAACTAGAGTATAACTAATGCTTTTAGATGACTGTAAAGACCAGAGGGAGATTTTAAGCTGGCTTATTTTATACATCTTGATCACCATAAGTGGTAGATATTTTGCTAATACTTGCATACCTGCTAAGCAGTTTTATATATGTTATTGCGTTAGATATTTTCAGCAAACCTGTGAAGCAGTCAAAAGTGAATATTAGGAAGAGTAAACTTTTTTCCTAAGGCTACAGTGGTGGTGACTAGCAAAGTTAGAATTTGAACGCAAGCCTCTGGAACCCACTACGCATTCAGTGTTTTAGCCACAATAATCTAGGGGAAGTGACTGGAGAGACAGAGAGTAGGAACTCATAAAATTGTTTATTATCAATGTCTATATAATTCTATCATTACCATGCCGAGAATAAAGAAAAATCTTCCCAATCTTTGCAAACACAAATACCAGAGTCATATTTTGTAACTGAGAAATGTAATTATTGAACATAAATGTATTGACACTGAAATCACTCAAATCTGGATACAGTTGCTTAATTTTTACCATCTATGTGAGTAGCTACAGATTCTTACCTGTACAGTAGAAACATTAAAGTATCAGGCTGTAATCAGGTGGGGCTCAAATCAGAGTGAATTGTCAAGGTGAGAACACCACATGCGTGGGAGAGCTTAAACTGAGCCTGAATCTTCTAATATTCAGCGTGGCTTACACTAAAACATTTCTCTACCTGAAAAAATTATATTTTCTAATTTGTTAAGAGATTTATTATATAAAGTTATATAACACTTACAAGGAAGTGGCATATTTATATTATTTTTCTAGTTCTTATGTGATAATATTCTTTTAAAATGGCATGGTAGCCCTAACTGATGTGGCTCAGTGGGTTGCACATTATCCTGCAAAGCAAAAGGTCAGTGGTTGGATTCCTGGTCAGGGCATGTGCCTGGGTTGTGGGCCAGGTCCCTGGTTGGGGATGTGCTAGTGGCAACCAATTGATGTTTCTCTTACACATCGATGTTTTCTTCTGTTTCTCCCCCACTTCTCCTCTCTCTAAAAATAAATAAAATATTTTTAAAAAATAGTGTTCCAAACTCAAGAAATCCAGGAAGTCATGTGAGTGATTCTTATGCAAGAATACAAGAATACTTAAATTCTGACTGAACATCATTTTCCATAGATATGTGTGTGTGTATACACAAATGTATGTGGATGATATATTACATTAATTCTATATCATACAGCTATTGTTTTTCAAGCACCATGTAAGATTAAGGTATACCACATGATGATTTGACATACATATGTTGTGATATAATTACCACAATAAGTTTAGTATTATCATCTCATACAGATACAAAATAAAAGAAAAAGAAAGAAATGCTTTTTTGTGTGTGTAATGAGAGCCCTTAGCATCTAGTCTCTTAACACTTTTAATGTATACCATGCACAGTATTAACTACAGTCATCATTTATAAGTATCTTAACACATATATTTAATATGTATTTTTGAGTGTTAGAATGAAAGTCTTGTTTTAATTACTTTTTGCCATTAACTTGTCTGTTGTGATAGAAGAAATTGTATTACTTCGTTAATCTCAGAATTTCTTCACTATATCTCAGAAGTTCCCCTTACTATCTTAGTCATGTATCGTTGTTCAGGGAATAGGTTGGCTACTTTGCTTCTCTACAACTTGACAAAATATGCAACATCATTTTTTGCTTATTTTCTTTATTCTCTTTTCAATTATTTCCTTTATTTACTCTTTCTTTTCATGTTTCCCTTATCTTTTTAATGTTTGTATTTTGTATTTTAATCCTTTAGTCAGAATTTGCTATGCTTAATTCCGTGGTTCTCTGGAGTGCTTTCTCCATTTTGTCAGGTCAATGCTGCAATTTTGTTCTGAGACATGGAAAAGTTACAAGTATAGGTGAGACAGACGATATCACTACTACATGCTTACTTAATAGATGTTAGGATTATATCCCCTCCAACTCAAAGCTTGTAAAGTTAACTGCAGTATTCATTTGGAGATTTTTTCCACAAGGAGAAAAATCCACTCAATCCCATTATAAGAGCTTGTGAAGTCCTCTTATGCAACTGACATCATGGGAGAAGAAAGAAAGGATTAAAAACATCATAATAAGCACAAAAATAGGGCCAATTTTCACATTACACAGCTAAATTGGAAAGGAAGGAAATAAAAACATCAGTGGGTAAATTTAATGTAATTGGAGAATACTATAGTCAAAGTAGTTTGTTTGCTCTAATCTTGTACACGATATTAAAATGTTGTTGCAAATGGACCCCAGCTGCAAGTAATCACAGTCAGAATCTAAATGGAATCAACAGTGATGATCTGGCAGAGAGGCAAATGTCCCTGTAGCTTTTCTTGAAGGAAAATTGACAATCAACAGTCCCAAGATTAATTCATGAAAAATATGCTATAACTCTGAAAATTAATTACAAAAAATATTTCCAGCCCAACAATTGTTTTATTTTTAAAATTTTCTTTACTTAAATGGCATAGTTGCAAACCTTCCATTTATTGTAAACTCATCATCATATGAGCCATTTTTAAGTATGAAAGGCATTTTAAGTCTGTGTATATAAAAATGTAGGTGAGAATCAGCCCCTCAGTGTCTTCTCTGTCTTATGTGGACAGATATATTATACTTTAAAACACTGTTTAATTTCTGCCAAATTTTAAAGACCAACACACACACACACACAACCCACACACATACACTCGCATTTCAAAAGAATAGAGTCTTATAGGTATGTCCCTAGAGCTTTGGGATACAGAATGTTATATTTACTTAAGAATTGATTATCTTTAGCTGTGAACATCTTCTAAGAAAAAGATTAAAATCACTCTAATTATATTTGGCATTTGTATCCCTCTAGGAAAGATCTTCACAGAAGAGTGGAGGGTATCCCTTTACCAATAACTGGATACTCAATAATCCTTTCTCAAACACATTCTTCCTGACAGAATAAGAGCAGTAGTTGAAGTCACAGGCTAAGCAACACTCAGTGTCCTCAGTCATCAATTTTATTACAATATTAGAGGAGGAATTTCAGTAATTTCTATAGCAACTCAAAAGATAATTTTACTATGAAAGTAAATATAGAGTGCCAAATTTGTATGGATACAAATATAAAATAAACAATTAATATGATCTATTTAGTGTTACCTTCACAATTTCGGCTTGCATAATAGAACATTACTCTCCCCTGCATGAAAACGGACTTTGTGTGAATTGTTCCCTAAGATCACTCTTTTTTATTTTCTTTGTAAGACTTCTCTCAATTTGAAATTATCTTGATGATATTTGTATTACTTGTTTATATCAGTCCCATTCCAGAATGCAAGATTCATGGAAGCCAAGTTCTCATCAGTCTTGGTCATGGATATTTGACAAAGCTTGTATCACATCACTAGTTAGGTGTTAAGTATATATTTGTTGAATAAATGATTGGATTTATAAGTTTAAAATGATTAACTTAATAAATTCCAGGCACATTTTTCTAAATTATTTACTAGGGCTTACACATTGTTTTGAGATTATTTCGCTTTTTAAGAGAGTGACTTAAGAATCTGGCAGGTTAAATCATTTATTCTAAAACACAGAGATAATCATTATATCCTCAACTTAACCCCCTTTCCCTTCTTCTGTGAATTCAATTTTACAAAGATGAACTGACCTTAGAATAATGCAGTGGTTAAAAAAAAAAGGCTTTAATGTCAGTCATACCTCATATCAAACTGGATCTACCACTTTCTAAACATGACCGTAAGTGAATTAATTAATTTCTCTGTATCCCAAACTTTCTGAAAAATACATAGTAATTCCTACTTCTTTGAATCATGAGAATTGATGAAATAATGTGTGCAATGAACTTACTACAGGACTCCACACATAAGAAGTTGCTTCAAATAGTAACTCTCCTTATTACTAGTTTGAGTGACTTGTCAAGCAAAGCTGGGAGAAACGCTAAACAAGAAATAAAGCTAGAGACAAGCATGATCCATGTGTAGAAAATATGGTTGGTTCTACAAGGGGTGCTGTATGCTAATAAGCAAAGTACATGGTAAACATTTGTTTAACTGTGCAGGAACTAAAATGTTACCAACACAATTGTATTCCATTTAAATTAAAGCAACATTATAAGACTAACATATTTTACAGAGTAGATATCTCATCATGAAAAGGTCCTTTTCATCTTAAGATCTTTATATTATAAAATCTTTCATCTCTGATTTCTTTTAAAGATACTCTCTGAGAGCAATTTATTCTTGAAATGGTAATGAAAAGTCATGAACTGAACAAAATTAGTAGCCTCTCAGTTAAAATGTGAAAAGATATTAACTATAATTAAAATTCTGTCAGATGAAAAGCATCTAATTTGTAGAAATGTACCTTAGAGAGAACTTGAGACACTGAATTGTGTGTGTGTATGTGTTTAAAACAATGAAAAACAAATACAAAGGAGTCTGAAACATTCAACCCTTCAGAAATCAACTTCTAATAGATAATTTTCAAATTCCTGATAATCACCTCAATATTTCTTATTTGCAGTTGCCTATCCTAAACAGATTGGATAACAATTTGGTACTGCTCACATTAAATATATCCAAGTTCATTTAAGTTAGTATAACAAGAAGCAACATTTTAAGCAGAGTCCAAGATCTAAGATCTCATGTTTTGAATCAGGAGCTGTCCAAGGCCATGGAGTCATGGAGGACCTGGACATGTTGCCACTTTACTATTTGGACAAAACTTGTCAAACAGGTTAAACAAAAAAGCATGACAGAGTATGTTCTGTTACTAAGTCAAAGACCTAACACAGGGATTTCTGTACCTTTGCCCTCCAAATCATGATCAATTTGAAATGAGTGTGCTTTACAATATGATACGGATTGTATCTTACATACTACTTCAGTTGACTTGAGCAATTTAAAACCATGAGTTAGAGAAAAATAAGTCAGTGTTTTAAAACTGGGAAACCAAGTTAACTTCTCCAATGTGAAATTTATAAAATAAACAATATTTGATAGGAAAGTTACTTCAATTATGGTATTTGCCAATCAAATGTTTTTGAATTTATATATTACATTTAAAATGATTATGTTTTTGCCTACAAAAAATTTAAGAAAAATGTTACTTTCTTGAAGAATGTAGAAAAATGAGTAACAACAATAATAAAAACAGAGAGAAAATGGGATAAACAAAGCTGACTTTTCCTGGTCCCTCCACTAGAGAGAATGCATTAAACAATCTACCTCTGGAGGAACAGGAAAGTACCTGAATTCTTAAAACATACATTGTCTCATATTATGTGTCTAGTTTCATTACCACTCAATTTTGGAAGCCATTCTTACTATTTAGTACTTTATCACAGCTTTAAAACAAATATCATCTCTGAAATGGTAGCTCAGGTGGTCAAAGCATTGTCCCCATACATCAAGGTTGTGGGTTGATCCCTGCTCAGGGTACATGCAAGAATCAACTCATGCATGCATAAATAAGTGGAATAACAAATATTTCTCTCTTTCTCGATCTCTCTGTCTCTCACTCCCCACCCACACCTCACGCCATCTCCTTCTCTAAAATCAGTAAGAAGAAAAAGAAAAAATCAACATCAAGAAAGCAAGGAACCGATATTTTGCCACCTCTTCAGAAATGCCTTTCTTAATATTCACAGCTGTGAAATGGAACTATAATACCTAGCTTGTAAGGCTATTTTATATATAAACTGATGATTATAAAACACTGTATAAACATTAGTTGCTCTGTATTAGTTGCTCCATCAAAGGTTTTGTAGTTACACCTGCATCTTGCCAAGGAAAGGTCTCATTCAGGGTTTTGAATAGCAGAGTTCATTTACTACTCCTCTGGGATCTATGTTGAAGTTGCAAGCTTGATTGGTGGAGTTGTAATGTGGCCATGTTAACCTGGTTTTGAAAAAGATTTCACTACTATTCACATGGGCTGTGATTTTAACACTCCTTAAACACGTTTGTATTCCATTTGTGACTATAAAGCCTAATGCATAGAATACATCTAGTATTTTGACTACAAAGAGAAAACATGATGAATTTCTGAATGGGACATTATGAAGTCTTGGTCTTTGTACCCTCAACTATCACCAATTAATAAATGACCAAATCACTCAAATTATGAAGAACAAATAAAGTATTTCCATGCCCCTGAGTATGTGATGACTGTTAGTAGGCATATAGGAACTATTTAAGTTTGTAATAAGTCTTAAAATTCTTGGCTGAAAGCAAAATATGATGTCCCATAACATAACATAATATGTGAAATTTTTTAAATGAGAAATTATGTTGTATGAAAAAGAATTTAAAAGATCTTTGAAACAATTTCTGAATAATAAAACAGTGTTTACCTTAAATAGAAAAAAAGTATATTTTGAACTTTCTTAGCATTCTTTTTTTTCAGTTAGCAAAGGTTGATCATTTATTTATAATTTACAGTAAAAACTTCCTAAGTTTTGATATTGCATAAATTATATAATGCCCAACTGACTACAAGTTAGAATTTCCTGGGTGGTCTAATGAAGCCTGTCCTGCCAGGTGGGAAAGCCCTCTGAGGCCTTCACTGTGCTCCATGGCCCAGCATCCTCACTGTCTAGCGCTTGCACTTCGATGCAGTGCCCATCACCAAATAGTCATAGAATGAGCTCAGTCATTGACAGGAATAGACTGGTCAGGCTCGTGAGAGCTACTGTGTCTCATTTCAGCAAAGTCTCATTTGCTCGATGCATTGCTAAACCAGGAGCAGTAACTGTGATAAAATGCTGTCTATGAAAAGATGGAAATGCTCAGAGGAAAGGAGAGCACACTTAGAACTCAGACATCATTACTGCTTTTAAAAAAGGGAAAACCAATTTCCTTCAGAATCTGAAGAGCCAGTTTCTCATATCTGGCTGACATTAAACAAACAATCAATTGCCATGTCTCTTCAGATTATCCTCTCTAAATTCAAGATCCTATGTGCATTGACTGGACACACACAAAAAAAAAACAGTATAGCCACACCATCTTCCACAAAAGAGAAAAGGGAATAGTGTGTGACTCTCAGACTTACTATGCATCACAGGGCAGAAGACTCAGAGATCTTAATTCTCAGAGAAACTTTCTCTTTCTATTTTGGTCTCTCTCTCTTTTTGTTTTTTAAGTACAGTTGTCTCCATTATGCCCTGCTACTCCCCACTACCCCAGCAACCCCAACCTTCCACCCTCTAATCTACCCACCTTTCACTTTGGACATGACTCCTTTATACAAATTCCTTGATGATCCTTTCCTGTTTTCTCCCTGTTATCCCCTGTCCTGCCTTGTTATGGTCAGTTTGCTCTTTATTTCAGTGTCTCTGGTTATGTTTTGCTTGCTTATTTGTTTTGTTCCTTAGGCTTCACTTATAGGTGAGATCATGTGGTATTTGCCTTTCATTGTCTGGCTTATTTCACTCAAAACAATGCTCTCCAGATCCATCCATGCTGTTGTGAAGGGTAGGAGCTCCTTCTTTCTCTCTGCTGTGTAGTATTCCATTGTGTAAATGTACCATAGTTTTTGGATCCATTCATTTACTGATGGGCACTTAGGTTGCTTCCAACACTTGGCTTTTGTAAATTGTGCTGCTATGAACATTGGGGTGCATAAATTCTTTTGAATTCCTGTCTCAGGATTTGTAAGGTATAGCCCCACCAGTGGAATTGCCCATCAAAAGGCAGTTCCATTTTTAGTTTTCTGAGGGAATTCCATAATTTTTTTCACAAGGCTATACCAGTCAGCATTTTAACCAACAATGTACTGGAGTTCCCTTTTCTCTACAACCTTTCCAGCACTTGTTGTATGTTGATTTGATTATGATGGCCATTCTGACCGGTGTGAAGTGGTATCTTATTGTATTAGTCTGCATCTCTCTGATGGCTAGTGATGCTGAGCATCTTTTCATATGCCTATGAGCCTTTTGTATGATCTCCTTGGAGAAATGTCTGTTCAGGTCCTGCACCCATTTTTTTAAAATTGGACTTTTGGTCTTCCTGGTGTTGAGTAATACAAGTTCTTTATATATTTTGGATATCAAACCCTTGTCCAAGGTATCATTTGCAAATATATTTTTCCATAGGGTTGGTTCCCTTTTCATTTTGTTGATTTTTTTTAGTGGAGCAGAAGCTTTTAATTTTGATGAAGTCCCATTTGTTCATTCTTTCTTTTATGCCCCTTGGTCTAGAGGACATATTGATGAAAATATTGCTGTGTTGAAAATCTGAGATCTTCCTCCCTATGTTCTCCTCTAGGACTTTTATAATGTTAGAACTTATATTTAAATCTTTTATCCATCTTGAGTTTGTTTTTGTGTATGATGTAAGTTGGTGGTTGTGTTTCATTTTTTTTTTTTTTTTGCATGTAGCTGTCCCAGCATCATTTGTTGAAGAGGCTATGTTTACTCCATTTCAAGCTTCTGCCCCCTTCATCGAATATTAATTGGCCAGAGACACTTGAGTTTATTTCTGGGCTCTCAATTCTGTTCCATTGATCTATGTGTCTGTTCTTATGCCAGTACCAGACTGTTTTGATTACAGTGGACTTTAATATAGTTTGATGTCTGGTATTGTGATCCCTCCTACTTTGTTCTTCTTTCTCAAAATTGCTGCAGTATTTGAGATTGTTTATGGTTCCATATAAATTTTTGAAATATTTTTCTATATCTGTGAAATTTGTCACTGGTATTTTAATAGGGATTGAGTTGAGTCTATAAATTGCTTTGGGTAATATGGACATTTTGATGATGTCAATTCTCCCAATCTATGAACATGGTATATGCTTCCATTTATTTGTGTCTCTTTAATTTCTTTCTTCAGTGTTGTGCTGTTTTCTGAGTACAGCTCTTTTACCTCCTTGGTTAGGATTTACTTCTAGGTACTTTATTTTTCTTGTTGCTATAGCAAATGGGATTCTTTTCCTGATTTCTGTTTCTGATATTTTATTGTTGGTGTACAAAAATGCTTTTGATTTCTGAATATTGACTATTTATCTGCTGGTTTGCCAAATTCACTTATTAGGTCAGAGTTTTTTGCTGGAGTCTATAGGATTTTCTGTGTATACTATCATGTTATCTGCAAACAATGACAGTTTTTCCTCCTCCTTTCCAGTTTGGGTATCTTTTATTTCTTTTACTTGTCTGATCTCTGTGGCTAGGACTTCCAATACTATGTTGAATAGAAGTGGTAAAAGCAAACATCTTTGTCTTGTTAGTGATCTGAGAGAAAGCTTTTAGATTTTGCCCATTGTGTATGATGGCGGTAGGTTCCTTGTATATGGCCTTTATTATGTTGAGATATGCTCCCCTTACTCACACTTTACTGAATGTTTTTATCTTAAATGGGTGCTGTACCTTATCAAATGCTTTTCTGCATCTATTGATATGATTATTTGATCTTTGTCTTTCCTTTTGTCTAAGAGATGTATTACATTTATTGATTTGTGAATATTGTACCATCCTTGCATCCCTGGGATGAATCCCACTTGATCGTGGGGTATGATCTTTTTTATGTATTGCTGGATGCAGATTGTCAATATTTTGTTGAGGATTTTAGCATCTATGTTCATCAGAAACATTGGCTTGTAGTTGTCTTTCTTGGTTGTGTCTTTATCTGGTTTTGGGATTAGGATGATGCTGGCCTCATAAAAAGAGCTTGCGAGTCTTCCTTTTTTTTGGATGTTTCAGATCATTTTGAGGAGGATAGGGGCTATCTCTTCCTTAAATGTTTTGTAAAATCTCCTGTGAGACTGGTTCAGGGCTTTTGTGTGCCAAGAGTTTTTTGATTGCTGCTTAGATTTCCAGCTATTGGTCTGTTCAGGCTTTCTGTTTCTTCTTCATTCACTTTTGGGAGCTTACATTTTTCTAGAAATTTGTCCATTTCACCCAGGTTTTTTTATTTCTTGGCATAGAGTTGTTCTTAGCAATTTCTTACAATCCTTTGTATTTCTGTGGTATCAGTCATAATCTTTCCTCTTTTTGATTGTGTTTATCTGTGTCCTCCTTTTTTTATTCTTGATGAGTCTGCTTAAAGGCTTGTTGATTTTCTTTATCTTTTCAAAGTACCAGCTCCAGGATTTACTGATCCTAAGAATTGTTCTCTTAGTCTCTATGTCATTTAATTCCTCTCTGATTTTGGTTATTTCCTTCCTTCTCCTCACTCTGGGCTTTGTTTCTTGTTGTTCCTCCAGTTCTTGTAGATGTAGGGTTAGGAAGTTTATTTGAAATGTTTCTTTCCTTTTTAGGTAGGTCTGTATCACTATGAACTTCCCTCTCAGGACTGCCTTTGCTGTGTCCCATAAGTTTTGGACTATTGTGCGTACATTTGCACTTATTTCTAGAAACTTTCTGATTTCTGTATTGATCTCATCCTTAACCCACTCATTGTTTAATAGCAGGCTATTCAATTTCTATGAATTTGAGTGTTTTTGAACTTTTTATTTGAGGTTGGTTTCCAGTTTCAAGACCTTGTGGTCCAAGAAAATGCTTGATATCATTTAAATTTTCTTGAATTTGTTGAGGGTTCTTTTGTGTCCTATCATGTGGTCTACCTTTGAAAATATTCCATGAGCATTGAAAAAGAATGTGTATTTTGCTTCTTTGGGATGAAAGGTTTTATACACACACACACATATACATATACACATATACATATATGTGTGTGTGTGTGTATATACACATACATACATACATATACACATATATAATCAGTTAAATCCATTTGGTATAGGGCACAGGTGACAAACACAAGGCCTGTAGGCTGAATCTGGCCCTCCAACTTGTTTTATTCACCCCAGCACTTTGTCTCTACCCAGCAGAAGCACCAAGCTCTCACTTAACTGTTAAAGAGTAGTTACATTTATACAGTCCTAAAATGACATTCAGCCCTTTGAAGGCAACCGTGAGGTTGATGTGGCCCCCAGTGAACATGACTTTGACACCCCTGGTCTAGGGCATTGTTCAATGCCACAATGCCCTTGTTGATATTTTGTTTGGAAGATCTATCCATTTTGACAGTGGGGTGTTAAAATACTGTAGATTTTCAATAGAAAGAAAAATATATAATCAGCAATTTCTGCATTGTAGTTTGTCTAATAATGAGATTGTCTCAACTTGTCTAGGCAGTAATAAACGTGTATATCAAGAAAATAAAAATAATAGGAAAAATGTAATCTGTAGGCATTGTTTTATATTGTACACCTGTATCCAAAATGTAGTTATATGGTATGATTATTGGATACAATTCTGAATAATCAAGGTGTTTTCCATAGCTCCTTTATTTAGTGTCTGTGATTTTGAAACTTGCCTCACCACCCGTGCTTTTACCTGTTCTCACCTGCCTTTTTATAATAGATAACAGAGAAGTTTTGCACCCTCCCTGTGGCAGACCACACAACTAAATTAAACTCACCTTGATATGATTTATTAATACCACTCAATGCTGTTGATCTAAAATTAATTGCTTCAAATTCACACATAGCAGATTAATGTGTTTCTATATTGTTAACAACTAAAAATGCACTTATATGAAGCACTATATGTTTTCCATAAGCAAAGTAAGTTTTCATTTCCTCAGACACTGCATTGAATAAAATAATATTAGTAAATGTTTCCCTTTCTCACATAGATTGAGGTAATAAATATTTCTATATTTTATTTCCTCAATGATTTTCCTTCATTTAGAAATGTCCGTGATCTTCAAGTCACAAAATATTTTTTTCATGAAAATTAAGAGTTTCCAAAAGTTCTGACTGAGGAGAAATATCACCATTAGATTAACTAAACCTGAATCAGTTGAAAGTTAGAATGTTAAAATAACTTTAATTTATGTAATGTAAGTTACATATTTCCTTGGTTAACATGTCTTCATTTCTTGAGGCTATGGTTTCAAAACCTAGAATATTTCCTCTCTAAATGAAGAAATCCAGGAAAAAACTATAAAATCTCATGTAGGTACAATCTACTGGGTACCAATAACCAGATATTATTACCTGTTTTTTTTTGAAATTCAGCTACATATATGATCTATTTTATTTGTTTATTATTTATGTAATAAATATAGTGTATAAGATTATTTCATGGTAAGTTATTTATTCAGATTCTGAGATCTCAAAAATAAAGCTTATCCCAACTCTTAAGTAATACATTTTATGCATCATTTTACAGCTTCTTACAATTATCAATAGACACTATAAATACATGGTTTACTTTGTCAAACTATTCACATATTTTTTAAATTAAACCCTTACATTTTGTTGTGCCAGTAATTGATTTTAAGGTTTTCTAAATGCAGATCACATTCGCTTATTTGAAAGTCTTGGTGCTGGATGTGTTTTAGAATTCTGATTTATTTTTCATAATTTTTAAAAGGGTGATACATAGCATATATTATGCATTATATTACAAAACACCTTCAGATTAGTCTGGGCAACATCCTGTGACTAAGCACATTAATAAACCTAAAGGAGAAGTTTAAAAGATCCCCCGAGCTAAATAAAGACTAAACATTATGTTTGCATTAAGTAATTTCAGTGCCAAATTTATTTGTATCAGTAAGTCCTGGCTGTCATAATGTATGTGAATATATGTACATATATGTACACATATAATTAATTAGGAATGTAGACAAATATGAACTTATTGAATTGTTTTTTCTTCCCATTTTAAAGAAAGTAAATCCATATGTTAACTGTTCATATGCATATGGATAACAAAAACATACTAAAGACACATTATGCATCTACTGGGGTAGTTATATACTTCCCTAAGCTATCTAGAGGTAACTTAATAAGAGAACCAAAGATTAACTACAACCCTTGTAATTTTTTACTGTAAGCAGTTTTACCACAAAGATGTTTTGAGAAACTAGGATTTTCAAAGGGGTCATAAAAACAGGCTTTTGCTAAGAGATCAATGTTTCTTTCAAATTTACTGGTTTGAACTATAATTATAGAATATGTAACATTTTCATTTGTTAAACTAATATTTTGTAGATAGATGGTCAAATCAGGAGGAGCTTCATCTTTAGCAATAGCTGGGAATTCCTCTCCTTCCCTCCCCTCCTTTTCCCTCCCTAGTCCTTTCCTTTCCCTTCTTCTTTCTCTTTTCTTTGTTTTCCTTCTTTTTTCTTCACTTCCCTTTCTTTCTTTTTTTTTTTTTTTTACCTTTTCCCCATCCCCCTTTCCTGTTTCTCCTCCCTTCCCTTTCCTTTGATTTTTCCCCCAGATAGGCTAACTCATTATACGGACAATAACTTAAAAAGCATCACTAGGTTTTGTTTTGGTATTTTTTTTGGTGTTGAGGCTTGTAAGTTCTTTATAAATTTTGGATATTAACCCCTTATCATATATATTGGTGAATATGTTCTCTCATTCTGTGGGTTGTCTTTATATTTTGTTGATGTTTTCCTTTGCTGTGAAAAAAACTTTTTAGTTTGATGTAGTCCCATTTGTTTATTTTTTTCTTTTGTTTCCCTTGCTTGGGAAGATATATCAGATAAAATATTGCTACAATGTCCGAATCTTTGCTGCCTATGATTTCTTCTAGGATTTTTATGGTTTGGGGTCTAACATTTAAATCTTTAATCCATTTTGAATTTATTTTTGTGTGTGGTATAAGAAAGTGGTCTAGTCTCACTTTCCTCTACATTTCTGTCCAATTTTTCCAACACCATTTTTTGAATAAACTATCTTTAGCCTATGCATGTGCTTGCTTCCTCAGTTGAATATTAAACAACAACCCAATTAAAAAATGGACAAAGGACCTGAATAGACACTTATCCAAAGAGGACATACAGATGACCAAGGAAGGCATGAAAAAATGCTCAATGTCATTAATCATCAGAGAAATGAAAATTAAAACCACAATGAGATATCATCTTACACCTGTCAGAATGGCTATCATCAATAAATCAACAAACAAGTGCTGGTGAAGAGGTGGAAAAAGGGGAGCCCTTTTGCACTAATTAGATTTTTACAGAATCTAATGAACAATCTGAACTAACAAGCAAAATAGAAAAAGACTCATAGAGAGCAGTGTGACAGGTTGTAGAGGTTAGGGGGTGGAGGGATTGAGCAAGAAGAAAAAATGACTCATGGACATGGACAACAGTCTGGCGATTTCAGAAAGGAAGAGGATATAAGGAAACTGACTAATAATGGAAAAATACAATAAAAATTTAAAAAATAAAAATAAACAAAGCATCAAGAGGTTAAGAAGTCTCAAGTATTCTCAATATAATTCACATTAATGATTACACTATCAAGATGTCAGTCACTTGGTAGTTGATTACTAACCCCAAACTACTTTCTCTGTAAGCTCCCTGGGTCCATCAAGGGACTTGGATAATTCTTCTGCACAATGACAGTATGCTGCACACTTCAGTATGCTGACAAGTAGTAATTGCAAATTACAACAAGCTCAGAATTTTAAAATTGTAATGAAATCTAGAATTCTTCTAGTCCAAACCCTAAAGTTTTCTGGTTCAACTGTGTGTGGAGAGATTAAAGATGTCTAAAGGTGAGGTGAGAATATATTTTGAAGATTTTGATGTTTGAAGTATGAAGTTTTGATGCTCTATGTTCTTAATATATGTGATGCTACATACATATGTCTAAAATTCTCTAAATCTCAGTGACTGTTTAAAATGGGGATAGTGATACACACCTCATAGGGTAGCTGTGATGATTAAATGAGATCATGGAGGGTAGAAAGTGTGTGGTGCAGGTGGACTGTGTCAATTCAGGGGTGTTAGAATTTTTAATAGAAAGGGCCATGTTCCTAGTAAGTGACATAATTGTGATAATTCAATTTCCTTGATATTTAGTCTATTTTTCTCTTTTGGTATTCCATATGATCTCACATTTATCTGCAGATAAGTAACAATATAGTAGTGTACAATTATAACTGCTGAGAGATGTACTTCTTTTGACTCATGGTGAACCTCAAAAGGAATAAGCATTTTTTTAAAGGTCAAATAAATTTGTTAGGAAGTACAAAAAAATTATGAAGCTTTTAAAAAATTCTGGGAAATCTATAAACTAGTGCTTAAAATATGGGGAAATATTACAAATTATTTTAACCCCACAGACCTGAAAATACTTCTTGATAATATTTGTACTAAGAAGAATTTTGTAAATTAGAAACTGAATATCCTTGAATTTTTAAAGCAATATTTCCTTAAGAAGAAAGCAGGGTTCGTTTTTCAGTGACACAGAAAATTCCTATCATTTTCACTTTGTTCCAAAATTATATTAATGAAGCTTTTGTCATGGGAATAAATTAAAATGGGGCATACAGCATGAGGAACGTGATGGTATTTCTGCACCATGCAATTTACAAGAAAACAATCTCATTTAGATGATATCGCTGGCTACACAGCTCACCCAGAGCTTCACCTGCAGCTCATATGAATCTTCCTAACATGACTGGGTTCTTTCTGGAAGAAGCATGTGATTTTTAAGAGATTTTATTAAGAATTTTTCAGAAGTTTATGAAAGGTTCATTTATATTGAGATTAGAATGGGCTATCCCTTGTAGTTATGCAAATTTCCCATGGTGTTTAAGTCCTGGAATTTTCTGATAGAATGTAAGTTGAATGGGAAGAGAGGGGGTGGATGAAAGGCCTTAGCAAAGGAAACCCAAAACTGGGATTTTGAAATATGCCAATACCTAAGCTTTAGGATCATCTGCCTCACTTTTTTTTCTTAAATGTGTGACTTATTGTGCAAAGGATAAAATATACTGTTATATTAGCCTCTATGTAATTTCATAACAGCAGTAAGAAAAGATCTAAGAACAAATCATTTATTTGAACAAATTAAATTCAGATATAATAATAAACAGGCAATATTAAAATATAAGAATTTGCTTTAAAGCATTTATTTATGTTCAATAAGTTATAAGTATTAAAAGAGTAGAAAATACTTTTTTGAAATGTTTCCAGGAACTGTTCCAGTAGTTGCTTTCATTTTTATTGTAGGCACTTCACATAGAATTTCAAATTGTGATGGGAATCTACATTTATCAAGCATTTCCAAAAAACCCCGAAAAACTTGTCTATTCAATGTACCCATAAATTAGAATCTTTCAAAATGTGTCCTCTTTTTCAGATGCTTTACAAATAAAGATAATGAATAAACCAAACTAGTGATTGTTTTAATATTTGATTTTAACCTAACATTAAATTGGATTAAATCTTTTTCATGAAGAAAATTCTGAAACCACATTTTTATCGTATATTGTAAAATCCTGAGTGCCTGCATATGGGCTTGCTTGCGTGTGAGTGGCAAGGTGTAAAGAAGGGAGATGGGGTGTGGGTGGGGGAAGGGCGCACCATAGAGGTGAAGTTATTAACGAGCATCTCTGTATTCAACAAGTTTCAAGCCGATTTTTCCTCTGGTTCTAGGAAGTTTATGCCTCTAGCTATAATGTTTCGAAGGAAACAGAACCACCTACTGGGTGTAACAGTCAATATCATTCTCTCTTCCATTTTTCTGCTTTTCCACTCACATTAAAAATAATAATAATGGTAACAGTTTCACAAAATACTTCCAAAAGATAGTCTTATGACCCAACAGTCACGCCGAGAAACCATCGGAGTACAGAAGAAGAAGGAAAGAGCAGGCCAAAAAGAGCCGGAGCATGGAAGAGAGAAAGCAAGAATTCATCCCGCGTTCTTAGGAGATATCCGATAGGAAATCGCACAAGTAAGGCACTCAGCCAACTGCCATATGCCCTGACAAAGATACCAACAGCAGCAGTGCGCCCAGGGAGCTGTTTTATCATTAGCCCCTCACCCAGCAGTGGTGGAAACTCATTTAGCCCCATGCTGGACTTTCATTAGGCCAGACTCGCATCAGATGGTCTCGTGTTTTGGCTCCGGAGCGGTGTGGCCCTGGACTGGGGGAGGCAGCCACATCTCAGCTCCACGGGGAGCCCAGATTGGAGCGTGCTTCTCTGACAGATGCCAGGGCCGCAGTGGAGGCGGCGCGGGGAAGGGGCCGGGCGCAGGGCTATTCTTTATGTTTGCATTTTGTGACAGGAAACCTTCGTCAAAAGAAATAAAAAAAGTACTAACTCCTTCAAGTTTGATTTTAAGCCACTTCTGCTGAAAATAAGGTGGGGCGAAGAAAATCCGCGAAGCTGAAAGCAAGAGGAAAAGCCAAACATCTTCACTTGGAACTATAGCAGAGAGCTGCGCTGACACTGGCTTTTTTTTTTTTTTTTAACCTCAGGACTGTAATAAAAAGTCAACGAAGCAAGAGATGTCAATATACTCTAATAAAAAAAGATGTGAAATTTTAGAGCGCTTCTTTCTTCTTCTAGAAGTTATGTTAAAAATATACAGAAAGGATGAGTATTAAAGTTGAATAGACACACTCATAGGAAAGATATGTTTCTTAGAAAAAGAATGCAATCTCATATTAAAACAGTGATAAATACTGTGCATTTGAGGAAGAATCTTCCAAACTGAATTTCAGTTTATTTCTTTTAAATCTGTAATAATCCTGGTTTAAAAATATAGAGGAAAGAAATGGGACAGCTGATGCTGTTTTTTTTTTCTATTGGCCTTTTCAAAGAGGAAAAAAATCATGTTGAATATTTGAATCATGACTTTTAAAATCATTATGTTGCTGTGCTTATGTTGTATTTTCTGAAACATTAAAACATATGAAAGAACCCAAAAATGTATTCCTCTGTTAATATTTTAACACTTTTTTCTAAATTACAGAACAAACATCAGATAACCTAAGAGAAGCAAAATCTTCAATTTTATTCTTTTATTTCATTCATTTAATAAGTTTATTTCATACCAATTATAAATGTCATTACTTAATATATAAATTTAGTTTTATATCAATATGATAGATTAAGTAACAGTTGTGCAAGTTATTTTATGTTCACAGACTCTTCTGTCCAATATCTTGAAATATATCTTTTAATTTATATGAAAGTATATTGAAAGATAAAGAGTTTACAAAAAAGAAGTACAGTGTTTTCCTAAAAACACCGTATTTCCAAATGGAAAACCTATTTAATGCATATTTAGAAGATTTCAAGAAAATATTAGCATATTACATAACAATGCAAAATATTTGTAATGATATTCTGAACTCTGTTGGGCAGCAAATTGGGGGGAAATGGAATAGTTATCAGTTTATCATCATTTCAGAGATGAATGTCCAGTTATTGCTGAAGTACTCTGTTCTTTCTTCATCTCCTGGAATGAAGTTTGCAGATATCTTTAGTTTAATGACCACAGAGAGATTTCTTTTTGCACTGAAGCTTCTTTTAGTACATTTCATGCTAGGCATCTCTTTTCCTGTTTGTCAATGACATGAGGCTTGTCCTCCACTTAATCATTCTGGTTTACGTCAATTTATAGACATGTTAGGAAGCATTGCTGCAGATGGTGTCTTTTACTAAATTAATAAAAGGAACTGTTGACATTTTCATATATTTTTCACTTATTTAAATAGTAAAATTATTTGAAAAAGGAAATTTTTGTTATTACTAAGACCAAATGCTGCAAAAATATTGCAGCATTATTTTTTAAGGAAAATAATAATGATATGCAAATATCATGTAAATCAATAATCCTATCAAAATATAAATAAATGTGAGGCTGGAATTACTGAGATACTACTGAAATTTTAAGGTAGGTTTTTTTCTGGTTTTTATTTTCAGAAGTACAGTTAGTATAGGTAATACATGAATGTGTGTGTATATATGTGTTATTAAAATAATTATCAAAGATATACACTAACAATCTTGAGTGCCTAGATGTTTCAGCTGCATTTAAGGTAGTTATTGCCGGATACAACAGTTTAGCTGCACTGTTAGCAAATTGGGCCAAGGCTCTTTGATGCACCACAGGTATCTGAAAGTTGAGTACACTTTAAGCACTGCAGCAGGTGGGCTGTGTTGAAGCGCCACCTACTGAAACGTTGTGTTCCCCAGGCCTGCGTATCCAAAGTTGGCATTTCCTATAGCTTTGGCAAAACTGGTTCAGGGGAAAAAATTACAGTACAAATGAAATCCTATTTTTGGCAAGCAGGGCTCTATAAGTGTGTCAGCTTCAAACTTTACTGATTACAGCAGTTTGTCTATGCTAATGCATTTGTGATATCCCTTTTCTACAGAAGAATGAAAACCAGGAGCATATCAGCTTTCCTGCTCATAAATTGGGTTGTATAAGGAATGTAAAAAGAAGGGAGGGGAAAAAGGAGGATGTACAGTTTTGATGCATTTTATACATTTGCAAGATTTTGCTCAGAATGTAATAGATCCAAGTAAAAATTATACAATCTCCCACACACAGCTATAACAGATCATAGCATCTTAATGAAGATGATTAAATTAACAGATAGCCCTAAATGCATGCATGCTCCCATCTTTTCCAACCAAATCACTGCACTCCTATTTATAGCGACCAAAAGAAAAAAGGCTCAGGTAAAAATGAATATTTCATCTCACTTTATACGTGAGAGGAAGGTTGTCATCCAGCAGCTTTGCAAATGGGACAACTAGTTTGTGACTGATAGGACTGACAGCTTTAGTAACTAATTGTGAGATGGGCAAAGACATTTTTAAAAGGTTTTTAAACAGAATTGCATGTTGTGGATATTGATTAAATAATATTGTTTTCTTTATAAAACAACACCTTAAAATATAATGGAGCATTTTTTCTACAAACTAGGCTAGACCTTACTGGGAAAAATCATTCAGCTTGAGAGCATATAGGTTTCTTTTTGAATAATTTAGGGGAGGGTATCATTTTGTTTGTTTTTTCTTCTGACCTCAATTTTTAAAGTTATGTAGGTAGCAAATCCATTCTTCAGAGATGTGTGTAATATCTATTTAAATAATATACAATTATTTCTGGATAATTCTGACAGTAATATAAATTTCCAAATGTGGATAATTTATATAATACATATTTTAAAATAACCAAAGTAAAAGTTATCAGGTATGATATATTCTTAAATGTCTCTCTGGTAATTATATATTTGCATGATATATACAGGAGCTATGCAGAAGTCTATATAAGCAGGAAGGTCATTTATAAACTGAACTACAATAGTAACACATTTACATGGCCTCCCTTTAGGACTGCAATCTTTCATTCTGTTGACTTTTAGACTCATAAACTTCCAAAGGTAATATCTCTTTTATCACTTACTCTCTCTTAGATAAAAAACCACTACCTTTTCACTATATAAGAAGTTTAATTGCCAAAGTCAAAATTAAATCATGTTAAGGCATTGTTTCAAAGCTACAAAAGAGTAAAATAAATTTTGGAAAATGATTTAATCTCCGTTCTCAAACGTAACTGTGCTATAATGCATTGTGTTTTCAATGTAAAAAAACATAATTTAATATTTAAAATATTTATTCAGGGGTTGTTCTAATTTATTTTAGGCCATTGTCCTTAATCAGAACTGAAAGTTACACCCTTAGGTGTTCTAACCCTAGCAGTAACTGGGGCTCACTTTTGTGGCCTCCACTAACTTATTTAACTTTAAAAAGTGGGCATACTCTTACTATTTGATATAGAATAAGGGTTATAATAACTATTACTTCTCCCAGTAATGCTATGAAAATAATATCCTTAAACTATCAAGATTTTTAATGAATCATTTCTGATTCATTATCAGGACTGTGTAAACACACTTCTGTCAGAAGGGCAGCCTCAGAAACAATCCTTTCACCAGCTTTGTGGAAATGATTGGCCTAGAACTGGTGCTGATTCAGAATTCCACATTATCCGAAAGAAAGTGTAAGAATATGATTTGTTAAAAGGAAGCTTGCATTCTACAATGGAATTTCATTTTAAAGCTTTTCAAATATCTACCAGAATAGAAAAGAAAAATAAGAGCATTAAAAACCTGCAGCCCTGAAGAGGAGCCCATCTCACTAAGCATTAGCAAGAATTAATCTCACCTAAGAAACTTTCTCTTCTTTAATGGAAGCATATGGTTTTCAAATCTGCCCTTGCAAAAGAACACAGTGATCAAAATATGTACATCACTCAGGTCATAACAAAGAACACCTTAAATGACAAAGCACAAATGCATAAATAGAATCATAAACATATTGATAAAATGGATTAGCCTTTATCTTCTATTGTGTCTTAAATACCATATCACTCATTCACTAGTCCAGGCCCAGGCAGAATCCTAACAAATGGCCCTTGCCTCATGCGCCCGGGTCACCACACTCTACCTTGTGTCACTCAATGGCAAGCAAATTCCAAAGTGAAGAGGCCCCTGCTCTGAGTGGGACGGTTAGCAAGCCTAGAAGCCTGGTGGCTGGTGGACATACACTGTGCACGTGTGATTCTAAAGTAAAATGTAAAATAAGTGCCTGAATCTGCCTATGTAGTTGATAAGAAAGGGTACATTTAGGTGGTTATTTTCATTATTAGAAATTATTTGAAATAATTATGCCCTTTGTTTTTTTTTTTACAAATCTCAAGATTGGCTTAATCTGTGTACTTAGCTAAAAGATCAGTATGTAATCAATATCTTTAAGGGATGGTTCTAATTTAACATATTCTGGATTTCATTTAAAGAAATCTGGAAGGACTTTCAAAGCAGTGTGGCTTTTTTCAGAGCAAATGAAAAGTATATCTTAAATGGTATTTGGCAGTTAACATACCCCTAACAACACCAGTGCTAACTTGTTTATAAACTATGATTCCCATGAACTGGACAGAAGTACCCAGTTTTCTCTCTCAGGAGGGTCCCATTAAGCTCAGTGAAACAAGGCTCGGACAGAAGTTCATACAGTAGAGTGAAGCCAAAGAGTTAAGCATTTAAGTAAAAGACTCAAGGAGGTAACCAGATGACACACATCAAACCTAATTATCTATGTATTTCTAGTATAAAACGTAAGTCAAGGCTTTGGGTATTATAAGAAATTACTATTGAGGGTCTATCAATATTAGCTAAGAGTAGGGTCCTATTAGCCAATATTAACAGTGCTCTCTGTTGAGCATCTCTGTGTGTCAGAATTTCATTAGGCCCTTATATTTTCTCATCTATTCTATAAATATTAAGCCATTTTATAGATACAGAAACTGATGTTCAGAGAAATTATTTACTTAAAATTAAAGAATTAAATAGTAGTATATCTCTGGTTTAAATCCAGATATTTCTGATTCAAAAGTCCATGTTCCACTTGTAACTGTATTACATGACATTTTGAAGCATGGTACATAGTTTGGATTGTTTTATACTCTATTGGATAAAATTATTGATGTAAATAATTTGATTCTTACATTTTTAACTGTGAAACGCGCATTACTGTAAAATTATAAATATGACTTTTTCCCCCAGACCAAACAGTTTCTTCTCTGTATGTCTAATTTTTTTGTTTTTTATAGGTAACATTTTACTAAGACTATTACCACTTTAATTCCCTAAATGCTTACAATAAATTGCTTTACTTCATAAAATAATAAAATATATATTTAACTTAAAAATATAATTTTTCTGTATTTATAAACTAAGTAAGAGAGTTCTATAATCATTCAAAGATTTACTCATTCAAAGTACTGTATATGCAAAAAGAAAAGCACATTAATATTTGATAATTAACCCAAATAAAAATCAATGTGGCATTTGTTTGCAGTTATTCATATTACTTTTTTTAAACTTCAAAGCAGCAGCATAAATGTTTGTCCAAAATTCCCAATTTTAGTTTTAACTGTGGTTATTTAGCTTGTAAAGCACAAAGCTGGCCTAATTTTCAAGCTCTAGACCTTATTAGTGAACACATTTCTATATTTAGAATCTCATATTAGTACTTGATTCTTCATGTACCTCATATTTAGTGCCAAGCCCCTGATTTAGGTTCTTAAATGCATATTTCAAGCAGCCAACTATTTCTTGTTGTAATTGGATTAGGTTGTCAATGATAGATCATAAAGCAGATAAGATATGCCAAAAATGTTTATATAAAAGTTTAATTTAGTAAGTTAATAGAATTGTATTTAACTGATTTCTTTAACTTTATTTTTAATTGATTTCTTTCAATTACAGTTTACATCCTATATTATTTTATATTATTTCAGGTATGTAGCATAGTAGTTAATCATATACTTTACAAAGTGTTTGCACTGATATTTCCAGTACCCAAATGGCACCACAAATAGTAATTATAATATTATTGACTATATTTCCTATGCTGTACTTTACATCCCCATGACTAGTTTGTGACTATAATCTGTATTTCTCAATCCCTTCACCTTTTTCACCTAGCCCCAGTACCCGCCTCCCCTCTGGCCACCAACAATCTGTTTCTGTGTCTATGAGTCTGCTCTTGTTTTATTTGCTCATTTATATTCTTTAGATTCTGCATATAAGTGAAATCATATTGTGTGTATTTGTCTTTCTCTAACTGACTTATTTCACTTAGCATAATACCCTATTGGTGCATCCAAGATTTCGTTCTTTTTTGTGGCCAAGTAATATTCCATCACATATTTACCACAGCTTTTTATTTCCATATCTATTAATGGGAACTTGGGCTGCTTCCATAACTTGGATATTGTAAATCACACTGCAGTGAACATAGGGTGTATATATTCTTTTGATTTTTTGTTTTGAATTTCTTCAGATGTATACCCCTTCTGGATCATAAGGCAATTACATTTTTAATTTATTTATTTAACTTATTCCCATAATCCTACAAAAATCTTCAAATTATCACTAGTAATTGGTTAGGTTTATAAATAAGATTATAAAATCAACAGATCAAACATGATACCAATTATATTTTCTTAAACTAAGAAACCTTGCATTTATAATAATTGTACTAGATTTGTAGTGTAAAAATTTGGCAATCGCTCAAGTTATTTGTTATCTGGATATTTTGCTAATATAATGGTAGAACTGCAATTAAGTTTAATGTGTCTTCTTGCTAATAAGGTCTAATGACTTGTTCAACATCACCCAGCAAACCCAGTATTCCTAGTTTCAGGCTCAGTGGCCTTGCTATTCTTGCTGCATTTAATTTGAAGGTAAATAAATAATAGTTTTATTGCGGTGGAGTTCTCCAACAGAACTACAATCAAGAATCATTTACCTATTTACACTAAAATTCAACTCTTTTCAAACCTGGATGTAAATCCATTTGAGAAATAACTTCTATACAGGGTATGGCAAAAGTAGATTTAGAGTTGTTTGTATGGAAAATAATATAAGAATTAATAATAGAAGAATAAACTCTGTGTTTCATGTACTCACAAATATAAAGCCACTTTTGCTCCACCCTATATGTGTTTATGGAGTGAGAGCTAACTACTAGGACCAATGGTTTTGAGGGTGGATACAAATAACAGTTATGTGTGAACCCAGTGAAGGTTATGCTCCTATCTCCTCACCGTGTGTCAGTTATCTGGTTTACCTATGCTGGAAATAGCAGCACTGAAGATAGTTTAATGCTCAGATTAAAATTACATGTCCAGCAGGGCTGCGGTATGGAAAATTAGATCACTGAAGATGTCCTTTCCTGAGTAGGAGAAGGTGCAGTGAGAACATGGGAAGAGATGCAATGAATGCATCTGAATCAACACAAGCAACTGAAAGCATGAGGGCTGAGGTCTCCAAGACAAACCAAAGTCAAATGAGAAGACCTTCCTTAAGCTCCCTCTTTACACCTTTTTGTTCCTACAAATAAACAGAAAGTAATTTTTTCTCGTTGCATATCATCTGCCTCTATTTGGTGCTGCTTTCAGTTTGTATCCTGAAATAGCTCGCTGCTCATTTTCTCCTGGCAATTCTTCTCTCAGACTCTGAAAAGGACCTAAAAGAATCATCTAGATTTATGTCACTCAAATGGCACCTGAATTCCCTCATAAAATAAATGGGTGGGGGACTGCTTCACCTAGACCATATGTATTCTTCAACATCAGAAAATTCATGGGAAAACCAATGGAAAGGCTTCAGCAGGGATCTCTAATATCACATCAGAAAAACAACTGATATAACTATATAATGCTTTGACTTTTTTAGTTAGAGTTAATTTTTGCTGTAAGCATGAAAGATCAAAAGTCCTTGAATGTATGAAATGTCTCCTGTGTGAAGCTTACCTAATTCCTCCCAAAAGTCAGTTCCCCCTCCTACCATCCCCCAACTTCTTCTCTTCTAACACAGAGGATGATGGTCCCATCTGTCAAACATGGACTAGATTGTCTTGTAATTAGCTACTTACAAGCCTGCCCCCAACAGTACAATTAACCAATGGCCCATTGCAGTCAGGCAAAGTTTTTCTCTTTCTCTATGGTTACAGGCTCTGTCTACCTGAAATACCCATCTTCTCCCTATTCAGCCCCCATAGGAAATGCACATTCAGCTTGAGAGGCCCAGCTCTAGCAGGTATGTGTGTGTGTCTGTTATTCTGTCCCATGACCCACACACCCCAAACAATCAACCACATTCCAACCTTCTTGGTGTGATATTACAGCACTTTCATGAACTGCTTAATATGGAGCCTGGTAAATAGTAACAGCATTATAATGTAAAATTAAGAACACAGTATCTTAGAGTGGTCACTAGAATTTTTTTTAACTCCTGACTTAATTATGATGTAGTATTTAGTATAGAATGTAATAGGTATTTAACAAAACAGAACAAAATACAAATTATTTTGGGCACTTTCTTATATTAATGCTTTTAGTCTCCCCAAAACTAAGAATAAAGAAAACATTCTAAATTACAGAGAAAGAAGAAAATATGTTAAAAATGTTTTAAAACAACTTTATTAAATTTATTGAGGCAAAATTGCTTAATGAAATTATATAGGTTCCAAGTGTACAATTCTAAACACATCATCTGTATATTGCATTCAGTGTTTACTACCCAAAATCAAATCTCACCCCATAGAAATACTACTTCCATCTGTTACTTTGTACCATTGTTCTTTACTAAATGTTTTTAAAAATATGAAAAAGTTATCAGTTACTAAAGGCTCTTTGCCTTTTCAATAGCCTATATTCAGAAGATAAAAATAGAACTAAATTCTCCGACCAATCACTTTAATGAAAATATTAAGAATTAGTTTTTTTTCAATTAATTTGAAATAGAGAGTAGCATTTTTTAATTACTTGGTATGCAATTAAAATCTAAGTGCTTTAACTGTGGGGGGAAGGGGTTGGACGGAGGTGAAAGAGGGTATGGGAGAATAAATGGTAATGGAGAAAATATAATAAAAATAAAATAAAAAATAAATTTAAAAAGATTTAAATGATTTAGACAATGAAGATACAAGTCACCTTATTCTGGAAGAGTACATACACATTCTGTAAGGTTGCTTAAAGCAGTTTATTTAACAAACATTTGAATTTGCTTAATATATACTAGGAATCATTTTGAGCATTTTACCAATCCATGTTACAGCTGAGAAAACTGAGGCACATAGAAATTAAGTAATGTCCAAGTTTCCATAGTAAGGAGCAGAGTTAGAGTTTCAACTCAGGCATTCTGTTTGAATTTAACATTTTAATTAAACTGATTATTAAGATGCATTCTTATATTGTGGCAAATAATCTTTTTGAGGAGTGCTGACCCATAGCAGTAATTTGCTTTCCCATAAAATACTGCCTCTCTTTATGGTTAGAATGTACAGTTAAAAATATGTTGGGCACCTGAGTAACTTAATCAAAATGTCTAACCAAAGCTCATCATCATTCCCCATCCTTTCCTGACTGAGTGACTAACCACCACCCAGGCCCTTGGGCATGAACTTCAGAAACCTGCCCTTGCTTCTCAGCTCTCTTCTCTCCCAGTCCCATGTGTAGTCAGTCACCCAACTCTTGCATTCCTTGTTCCATTTTCCTCTCCATCCTCATTGCTGCAACCTTATTTTATACCCCAAGCCCTCTGCCATGACCTCCCCAGGGTATCCTGTCTTCCAGGCTTTCTTCGTCTAGATCCAGTCCATCCTTCACAAAGCTACAGTGGTGGGTGAACTTTCTAAAATGCAATTTTTATCTTTTCACTTTATATCCTAGGTATTAATTAATGCCCTAGGCTAAAATAAAAGGCTGTAAATGACTGTCTAGCCCTGCATTGTCAAATACGGCAGGCATTAGCCGCACGCACATTTAGCATTTGAACTGTGGGTGGTTTAAATTGAAGTGTCTCTAAGTGTAAAGCATATGTCAGATTTCAAAGACTTAGTATCAAAAATGTAAAATATCTCTTTAATATCTTCATATTGATTATATATTAAATGTTAACATTTTTAGTATTACAATTAATTTTACTCTCTTTATATTTCTTTTTCCCTTTAAAAATGTGGCTACTAGAACATTTCAAATTACATATGTGACTTGCATCGAAACTTCTGTTAAACTGTGTTGACTAGCTGTGCTGAACTCTGGGCAGCTTCCGGAATATACCACTTCGCTCACACTACCCTCCTACTTCTCCACTCCCATAACTTATTCATCTAGGAAGTGATTCTACTTCAGTTTTCTTTGTCTCTTGTTTTACTCATGAACTTTTACTTTGCAGAATTGTCACATTTAGCCCTGGCTGGTGTAGCTGCAAACAAAAGTGCAGGCTTCCAATGAAAGGGTCACCAGTTTGATTCCCAGTCAGGGCATATTTCTGGGTTGCAGGTCAGGTCCCCAGTAAGGGGTGCGCGAGAAGTATAGATTGATGTTTCTCTCTCTCTCTTTCTCCTTCCCTTCCCTGCCTCTATAAATAAATAAATAAATAAATAAATAAATAAATAAATAAATAAATAATAAAATCTTTTAAAAAAGAAAGAATTGCCACATTTAAGTATATGACACCAATTGTTTGCTTGCTGATAATATCTCCCATGCAAGTAGTGTCAAATAATGTAGCCACACAAACCCCTTATACCTTCAAAGAGCCCATACTCGTTCATACTTTAACAACTTAGCACTCCTCACAGACTGTTCCTTAATTTACCCAAATCTCTCCTAGGACTCAGAACTAACCCCCTGTACCTGAGTTCATGCCTCTGCAGCACTTAGTGGTGGTGTCTTCTATGATTCTTGGAACACATGCAGTTTCAACCACTGGTTCCTATGTACAGATGTGTTGCAGCCTGTTTGTCTTATGTACAGATGTGTTGCAGCCTGTCAATGCTTGACAGGTCCACTCTAGATTCAGGGAAATGGAAGAAAATACACAGAGCTGTTGGGATATCTAGTGTGCCTCTATTCACAGGTGGGCGGGCCACACATGCTGCAAGCTGCTTGTCTCCCTGCCTGCCTCTCCATGGCACATGTTATGTCCCTTGCTCCCCAACGGGGCACCCAGCAGGGAGCCCCTAGCCCCTTTTAAATACTAGAACAAACAAAGCTGGCAAAAAGCCAAAAAAAGATAATATAGCATGATTCTGTGCATGCAAGCCCACTTCATGTTTTGGGAACTGTTTATTGGACCCGGTCTCAAGATTATGAGAACACTACTTATAAGGACCACTCAAGGTTATGGAAAACTGCTTTCCTTAGTTACCCAGACACCTGGGTGAGGAAGCCAGACTGCCTCCATTTACCCTACAACAACAGCAACAAAAAAAACACAAAATCACATGAAAATGCAATAGCGTTGACAGAGTAGAGAATATCTTGTGATTCTTTGTACCATCAAGGTACCTGGCCAGCTGAATATGGTTTCATCTAGTCATTCATTCACTCAGCAAACATTTATTGTGTGCCTAATATGAACAAGACATTCGACTAAGAGTCTTAAAGGAAACAATTGTATATACTTTATGGTTCTTGCTTTCAAAGAAAAAATATACAAAATGATGTAGTTTTGTGAAAGAAGGATGAGGGCTAGTCAAGGACAATTTAATAGAGGAAATTCCAACTGGAACTGGACCTTGAAAACAGGACCTGCAGGCTCCTGGTAATTCAGAGAGTTTCTCGGTGGCCCTTTTAGGTCACATTATACATGTGGGCATTTTAAGTACATATTTTTATTATTTAAGTATTATCTAAACTAAGTGTAAAATTGGGCTATTTGTCCATTGTATAATTCAGTATGAACTTGGAAAGTTTCTGAATATGAATTAATTAAACAAATACTAGTCAAGGGTCTATTAGCTGCTTAGCAATTCAGGAAATAACATATAAACAAAATGGAGTTTAAACCCTTAAGGATTTTTAAATCTAATAAATCTAATAAGGCTCCAGAAATAGTAACAGATATTGAGTACTTACTGTATGCCAGATATTGATCAAAGAGGATTTTTAGGTTTTACTTTACATATGCCCTCAAGCAGCCCATACTCGTTATTGCCAATTTACAGATAAGGAAATGGAGGCACCCTTGGAGAATTACATGGCCATATCTAATAAAAAGAATAAGATTGGTGCTATAGGAGTTTGCTGCTATATAACAAGAGGGCATAACCTAAAACCTGAGGATTATAACTTAAGCAACCATGCTTATTGATTGGTTTCCTTCTCTTTTTTTTAAGGTTTTTTTTTATTTTATTTTTTTTTAAGATTTTATTTATTTATTTTCTTTAGAGAAGGAAGGGAGGGAGAAAGAGAGAGAGAAGCATCAATGTGCGGTTGCTAGGGGCGGTGGCCTGAAACTCAGGCATGTGCCCTGACTGGGAATCAAACCTGCGGTTCACAGCCCGTGCTCAATCCACTGAGCTACACTAGCTGGGGCTGATTGGTTTCTTTCTTGATCTCCTTAGGTGACCATGGCTGCTAAGTTATGAAGAGGAAAATATTTTTTCTTTCTTGTCCAATAATAGCATATTCATGTAATATGCCAGTCATATTTTACATAAATGTTCCCCTTTTTGTTAAAAACATTTTTTTTCAAACAACATTTAGGGTGATAGATTTTTTGCACCAATAAAACTTAAAATAATATTCAAAATTTTCTGAAGTTTTAAAAATGTTATCTTTATTTAATATACTTATGAAATCCTTTCCAACTATACTGCTTTGAATGCCTAAATTAATTATTTGACAAATGTCAGTAGTTCATACATTCAGTGGTAAATAAAATCAAATGCAATTATGTGACTAGGCATAATTCTATTGACAGAGAGGTTTAGGCTGAGCCAGGTAGCTGAAGACAGCATTTTGGCTCTGGAGTTGGTCAAAAGGTCTTTTTATGATATTCTGCTGGCTTTGGAGGAGACAGTGTTAGAAAAACTACAAGATATTAATTTAATCCCTGTATTTAAACCTATCAAAAAGACCAGAAGAGAGATAAACCATCTAATAAGGATAGAAACAGCAGGGGTAAAAATGTGACTTAATGACTGCAGGGTGCTCTCTAAGTGATGATAAAGAAAACTGTGGAAGTTTAGGGACTGTGGATCTAAAGTTGATTTATTACACAGTCAGAAAAAAATTTGCACAATATACTAGCTGCAAATGCATAAAAAACCTGCAGGACTTCTCTGGAAATGTTTCTGTATTGATTTCATTGTTGCTTGAGTCAGATATGGATATTTTCTTTTATGCAAAATGCTGATGCTTACCGATTTGTGACTGGGTTGGTGCCTTAGGAATTCTCTGTAGGGTATGAAAGTAACCATATTGTAACAGTTTGAAATTGGAAGAACTTCATTTTCCATTTACTTTCACTTACTCAGCAACAAAACAGTAAAGGCCAATGACAACCCTCCTGCTTCCCCCTCATTTCATCCCCAAAGAGATTCCTTGACGAGTTGTATCCATTTCCTAGACTTTTTCTTGTTACTATCACTGCATCAAATTTTCTTTTATTTTTTTAATTAACTACTTTGTAGAGTCCATTGTTTATTTATCATAAAACATTGAGTTCCAGGGAAGACAATTACCAGGTGATGATTCTGACATATTTCAAGTAATGTTGGTTTCAAATGCCCATATACAGTGCTCAGCGGAGGGTTAAATAAAGCAGCAGCATTACAATTTACCTTTGGATGAAATTTATAGTGCATATGCAGATAGTTCTTTTCCAGAAAGTCTTTTGCATTTTTCATTTATGTATCTGTGTACATTTAATTTCCAGGGCTTATATCCATGTTTGTGTACATCTTTATTAAGATGTCCTTGCACACCTATGGATATTTAGCAGGTAAGTCAAGGTTGTTCCAATCATAGTTCCAAGTTTGCAAAACAGAATGGAGCTCGAAAGTCAATAGGTCACAGTTTTGAGACAAGGGATTTAGATGCTGGATCTGTGCAGAGGCACTGTTTGGGACAGTTCAGCATGCCCACTGTGCGGGAGAGTGTGGCTAAGCCTCTCTGTATTGGGTGCTGCCAAGGGAGCTGAGTTGACTTGGGCTGATGGACATTTTATGTAGTTCTGAGATATGAGAACACAAAAGTAAGAAAAAAATGAGAAGAAAGCACAATTCAAGAAAGGAACTACCTGTTGGTTTCTAAGCAACAAAAATGTATATGTATATATATTTACATACACATATATTTACATATTTATATATGCGCGCACACACACACACACACATATAGCTATTTATTAAATATTTTAAGAGAATGATTTCACCTAATATCACAGTAAAAGAGACCATGGTAGCAAACAAGTATAGCTGTAGCAAATTATCTAACTGTGGCCCTTGGAGTTTCACTGATCTCTACAGGCCGGCTTACTTGAATTACCAGTGTCATGTTAGCCTCAGGGGTCACACACACTGCCCCAGTAAAGACCTGAATCTAGGGAAGGCAAAACTGCAAAGAGTGTGGGGTAGCCTACATTCAAACTGCAGTTCTGTTCTTACTATCTCTGTGATCTTCAGAATGTTACTTCATCTTACTAAGACTCTTTAGAAAGACTTTCTGTAAAACAGGCAGCAATCATCACAAACTACATCACAGAGTTTGGGTGAAGAAGCCATATGAGGTTTTCAGCCCAGAGCCTACACAGTAGGTAAAAGCAGGATGAATATTAGGTAATATTATTTTATCAAACAAAACCATTGATTAGTTCTCCTTATCATACTTGATTGATGAAATTTTAAAATTATATATTTATTAAACTATCAAGTCTGTATTACTCAGTGTCCTACCAAGAAGCAGAAACCACATGAGTGACTTAGAGAGAATTTAATGTGAAGAATTCATAGCTATGTATAAAGTTATTAATTAGGTAACTAAAACATAAAAACCAAAGTTGATACAAAGGTACAATATCTAGAAGCAACTACAAACCTCAGGGCTCAGAAGAAAAAGGGAAGCACTTTGAATCACTAAAACTTGTGGGCCTCTGAGCAGGGAACTCGTTCTTCAAGTGATGGTGAAATTGCAGACTGGATTTGCCTGCTGCTGTGGGAAGGAATTGCCCATGCTGGGATAAAGAGATAAAAAGCTGACTGGGAGTCAACAAGAAATGTAAAAGGGCAAGTCCCCTCTCCTTCCTCCAGTTTGCTGTCTCCCCCAGCAAATTCTATTACAGTCTAACAAGAAACTAGATGGCAAAGAGGAATGGGATGTGGAGTCCCACCTCGGCCCCCAAAGCAGCATAGAAGAGTGGTTTGAAACTGTGATATCTTAATAACTGGAACAAAATTCAATATGATTTTCCTACCTGAGTTTCAAATTTGAATTTAGGGCTTCCTGTATGAAAAAATAAAGTCAAATGATCCAATAAAAGAATAAGTGTAGGAATTGTTCTCTGAAAGTTGTTTTCTGTAAAGTCTTCTTGTCCCTCAAGAAAAAAGCTGAAATTGGGATATTGGCATACAAGTAAGATTTTTATAGCTCCAAGACAATATGATTAAGTTAAAGAGAGAAAAATAAAAGCAAACATTATGAAAAACATAAGACCAAATTGGGTTCAAAATATGTTGTTAAACACTTCTCAACTAGGAGAAAAATGCCACTTTGTATCTAAAAAAGGCACACAGGCAAGTGCAGTTCATCCTCCCGAGAGGTAGAACAACACAGGCATTGGGGTCCGAGATCCTCCTATCCAGTTATTGAACCATTTCTGAAAGAGTAATCTCTAGCTGCTAACCTTGGGTGCTCAAGGCATTATATCCTTTGTAGTCAAGCTTAATAATGGTCTCTAGACCATTCAACGCAGTTTTGGATGTTAATATTTGTGACAATTCTCATACATCTTCATAAGTGACAGAAACTGCATCCAAATGGAAATGTTCAAAATTTCAGATGCATCTTTTTTTTCCCCACTTTTCCTTGTGACAGAGACATGCTCCCTGTGGCATGCAATGTCTGGTGCTGAGGTGGGATGAGTTGTCACTCACCGCAGGATCTAGTGCTCAGGGCTGGTGGCAGTGGAGTTCTCACAGGATAAATACCATGGTCTAATTGTGGAACCATTTTTATGAGAGAGACTCTGGCTTTTCCCATGTCTTGATGTCTCCCTCCCTTCTCAGACATCTGACTGCTCAATGAGTCTGCACTTATCATCCTCTGTTTCTATTGGTCACTCCAGCTTTGCACAGCCAGCCCTGGATCTAGGTGACCCAGTCACACGGTGCCATCAAGGTGAACATTTTGAGGATGATGGTTAAGATACCTGAGTTAGCCCATTTCTGAAGCCCCAGCATGACCATGTGAAGAGGAGTGTGTCCCTGTCTTCAGGATGTTACTGTTTGCAGCAGCCTGCTGGGGTCCTGCCTCAGAATCTCAGCTATAGGAAGGACTAGTAGGTTCCCTCCCATCAGTCACCCTCAGGAATCCTGCCCTTGCCTGAGCATTTTTAACTCTCATATTGATTCTGAGAAGCCCTCCTCCATCTGTTTCCCAGTGTTCTCCACAAAACCTCTCCCAAGGGATGAGGTCTCCTTGCTAAAAGCCAGGGTAGACTTCATCATTCAGATTCCCATTCAGTTACCAGCCAGCATGCTATTAACTGCTTGAGTCCTAGGACATGTATCTTTTCTTCACCTTAATTTTTATAAAAGGAGCTATAAATATTTAAAATTAACCAAACTACAATAAGTGTCTGGGATAAAAAATTATATGACCATGTGACTAAGATCTCCCCAACAGAAAGTAAGTGGTATACATTTGAGAGTCCCAGGCACTCTGACAGTCCTGTGGACCTCACTTCTAACATCTGCTGAGCACTCTGATTGAATAGGCCACCTGCTCAGCCTGATCACACTCTGATGAATGGCTTTTCTCTGGCTCTTGTAGTCTCTCCTGACATTCATGTCTGTCAATGGATGGAGCCTGCCTCTAGACCATCAGGAATAATGTATCTCTTTATAGATTCTTCATTCAGGAGGAATATCATCCTACCTACATGACACTGTGAAATCTATCTTCCACCCTAACTCAAGAGATAGTATTTTAATCTTCCTGACCTTTTTACATCCTTCCTTAAAAATAAAAAAGTTTTAGTTGAACAAATAACTGATGTTTAAAAGTTCCTCAGTTGTACTTAGATGTCACTTTAAACCTTTTCCTGTACTAGGAATTGCTCAAAAAGTCTACTTCTTTACTTTTACCTGTATAAGGTTTGGAGTTCTTTGAAATTAAAATTGATGGAATTTAAAATCTATTAATAAAATTAATTCTATTTTACCTTAATAGAAATATTTTAGTTTTTATGTTGTCTTTATATACTGGTCTTTAATTTTTTTAATTGTCTGTTACTTAGCTTTGGAGTTTTCTCAGCCTTCCTATCACAGTGCCTGGCCTGGGATCAATTTTTAACAAATCTAAACATCTACAAAAGAATGTGAAGGGACAAAGTTACCTAATCACAATTGCATCATATATAATATGAAAATAGGTAAAAAATTTGTTCATCTTACCCTAAAAACTATGGAAGAAGGTCAGGACTATGGTATCAGTACAATGGAATTCTAAGACCATTTCCAGATCTAAGGGGTAACATCTAGAGTCTTATCTCACTCATCACCTGTAAGTCCTCTGTAGACTTAGAGTTCCCAGTTCAGCTCAGTGCCTGCATTTGCACAGGCCATCTTGCCATTGCCTAAACTATGGAGCATAATTTTAAAGTTAAACCAATGACACACCAAAACAGATGTTTTGTTCCCACAAACCACACCCTTAGCTAAAGAAAGCCTGGGGATACTAACAAGTTAACATAATTTATGAACCTAAAAAGTCAATTCAATTTAAAAAATATAAAAAATAAAGTTTGTGGCATTATTCTAATTATTCATTGGGGTGTTAACTCAGCATTTTGGGGGGAATAGTCTTTTAATAATACTTAGATTGTATGGTTATCATTAGAAAACTCCAGAGGGCACAATATTTTCCCCTCCTTTCCTGGAAAAGATTTCCTTCTGAGTTCTGAATGTTGCAATCCTAAACCTAAGATGACTTTGGGTGATACAAGAGGCCCACAAGGATAACTTTTTGAAGAGATGGTTAACAATATTCCCTGGGACTGACAGACTTGAAAAACAACTATTACTGTGCTGAGTCACGTGAAATTGCTGGTACTCAATTGTTTTGGCCTATAAAATGTCCATTTTACATGGTTCATCTACTTTGACCGAAAGAAGTACGCCATAAAACATGTTTATGTTATATGGTGCCTTATACTTGGCAGTTTTAATATGTGTTATCTTATTTGATAACTAAAATAATGACTGTGGTAGAGAAGTCATTACTATTCCCTGCTTACAGATGAGAAATCAGTGCTGTAGAAAGATGAAACGGCCAGGCCTGAGTCACACAACTGTGAAGAAACTGAGCTGGAGCCCCTGGCTTGGAGCGCAGAGTTCCTTGCACTGACAGGGTCTCCATAGATGAGTGTGGATTGTGCTTGCCCCAGGGTGCTCAGACAAAGCAATGAATGCAGGTGGAAGTGGAGGCAGTGCTCTGCTCTCCAATATGGGTATCGTGGCTGAGATGCCCTTTTCTAATCTACATCCAAATCTGGCCAAATGAATCAAATGAAAACAGAAACAGAATATGTGTAATTTTCTGATTGCAAGAAAAATACTTCAAAATGGAATTTCATTAATGATATTTTGAATTATTTTTTTCAGTGGAGGGAAGGCTGTTGATTTACTGGATTATTTGGCATAGTCCTGCTGGTTTATTACAACTTGGAGAAGGTGGAACAATCTTAGGGTCGTTTTCATTATATAAATTGCCATCTTACGTGATAAGAAGATGAACACTATGGCAAGCAGAATTATTAAATGGTTCCCAAGATTTACGCCCTCTGGTGTACATGCCCTATGCATTTGCCTATCCTTCCATGTGGAAAGAACCCATGAATATGGCAGGATATTTACTCCCATGATTCCATTATGTTATATAAGACTCCTTAGCCAACTGGAGATGACTCTCCAGCTGGTTTTCATAAAATAAGCTGTCAAGTTATACAAGCAGCTTCTAGGAGCTACAGCTGATCCTCAGCTGATGACCAGAAAGAAAAAGAAAAGGTAACAGCCCTATAATTCCAAGGAACTGAATTATGTCAATAACCAGTGAGTTTGGAGGAGAGCTCCAAACGAGACCACAATCCCAGGTAAAACCTGACTTCAGCCTGGTGAGACACTGTGCAGAAGATGCACCTAACTTGTACCTGGTTTCCTGACACATGGAAACTATGAAATAATTAATTGTCTTAGGTGGGAATTTGCTGTAAAGAAATAAAAAAATAGGGAGAGAGCCCATGAAAAAAGACTTAATAATTGAACTAGATGGGCAGGAGACTTAATTACATAACTATTCGTTTTTATTGTTCTAAATTTAAATAAAGCTTGTCTTTTGCTAACTTTAACTCTTTTGATGCTCTCTACTTAGAAGCAAGTATGCTAATTTTTTAACTTTTAAATTTTTTTGAATATATTTTTAATTACAGTGAACATACAATATTATATTAGTTTAAGATGTATACCATAGGATTTAGACATTTATAATTACAAAGTGATCACCCCAATAATTCTAGTACCCATATCACACCATGCATAGTTATTACATTATTGACTATATTCCCTATGCTGTATTTTATATCCTGTGACTATTATTATAACTGGCAATTTGTACTTCTTAATGCGTTTTATCTTTTAAACTCATACCCTCAACCCTCCCACAGCTGGCAAACATCAATTTGTTCTCTGTATCTATGAGTTTATTTCTGTTTCATTTGTTCATTTATTTTGTTTTAAGATATCACATGTAAGTAAAATGATATAGCATCTGTCTTTCTCTTTTGACTTATTTCACTTTTCATAATACCCCCTAGGTTTATCCATGTTGTTGCAAAAGATAAGATTTCATTCCTTTTAATTACTAATATTCAATTAATTATATATACCATTTCTTTGTATCCATTCATCTATCAATAAATACTTAAGATACTTCCATATCTTGGCTACTGCAAATAATGCTGCAATGAATATAGTAGTGCACATATATTTTTGAATTAGTGTTTTGGATTTTAATGGATGAATAACCAGAAGTGGAATTGATAGATCATATGATAGTTTTATTAATTTTTTAGCAGCTTCTATACTGTTTTCCATAGTGGCTGTACCAATTTGCAATCCCGCCAATAGTGCACAAGGGTTCCATTTTCATCATATCCTCTCTAACACTTGTTTGTTGATTTATTGACGATAGCCATTCCAACAAGTGTGAAATGGTATATCATTTGGGGGCTTTAATTTGTATTTTTCTGATGATTAGTGATGTTGAGCATCTTTTTATATGTCTATTTGCCATTGGTATGTCCTCTGTGGAGAAATATCTATTCAGGTCCTTTTCCCACTTTTTAATTGGATTGTGTGTGTTTTTTTTAATGTGTTGAATTGGATAAGTTCTTACAAATTTTGGGTATTAACCTCTGAACAGATGTATCATTGATGAAAATCTCCCACTCAGTAGGTTGTCTTTTTGTTTTGTTGATGGTTTCCTATTGTGTGCAAGATATTTAGTTTATTGTGGTCCCTTTCTTTTATTCTTCTTATTATTTTGTTTCCCTTGCCCAGGGAGACATAGCCCAAACAAATATTGCTAAGAGTGATGTGGAAAAGTTTATTGCCTATGTTTTCTTCTAGATTTTTAGTTTCAGGTCTTACATTTAAGTCTTTAATTCATTTTGAGTTTATTTTTTACATGTAATATAAGAAAGAGGTTTAATTTCACTTTTTTGCTTGTGTCTTTTTAGTTTCCCAACACTATAGAAGAAACTGTCCTTAATCCATTGTATATTCTTGGTCATTTCTTTGGCTATTTGTGTCCTCTTATTTTTTTGTCATATAATTTAGAACTCCTTTTCTGGTTTTGTGGGGAAAAAAAGCCATTAACTATTTTGATAGGGATTTCATTGAAACTGTAGGTTGCTTTGGGTAGTATGGGAATTTTATTGGTGTCAGTTTTTTCTCTCATGAGCATGGTATATCCTTCCATTTATTTGTGTCTTCTTCACTTTCTTCAATTTCTTGCAGTTTTCTAAGTGCAGGTTTTTTACCTCCTTAGTTAAATGTAGTCCCAGGTATTTTTGTTCTTTTTTTTCTTGCTTTTTTAAATTGATGTTCAAATACCATTGTCTCCATGTTCCCACCACCACTTTCCCCCACCCTACCCACCCCCACATGCCACCCTCCATCCCACCCCCCCAATGGCTCTGTCTTTTTGATGACATTATAAATGAAATTGTTTTCTTAGTTTCTCTTATAGTTTGTTATTTGTATAAAAATGCAACTGACCTCTGAACATTAATTTTATATCATGCTACTTTCTGCATTCATTTATTACATCTAATCGTTTATTGGGGATATCTCTAGTGTTCTCAATGTATTTTATCATGTCATCTTCAAACAATGACAGTTTATTTCTTCCTTTATAACTCAGATGCCTTTTATTTCTTATTGATGGATTGCTTTGGCTAAGACTTCCAACTTTGTTGAATAAAAGTGTGCAAGTAGACATCCTCATCTTGTTTCTGGTCTTAAAGGAAAATTTTCAGTTTGTTACCCATGTTAGCTGTGTGTTTATCACATGTGGCATTTATTATTTTTTATTGAACAATTTATTCTAGTTCTGTTACAGTTGTCCTAATTTTTCCCCTATTGCTTTCCACTGCCCCCACTCCCCACTCCCACAATCTCCACCCTGCTGTCCATGTCCATAGGTCCTTCACACGGGTTCCTTGACATGTCCCTTTCCCTTCATCCCTTAATCTGCCTTTCCCTTCCCTTCTGGTTGCTGGCAGTATGTTCCTTGTTTTCCTGAATCTGGTTCTATTTTGTTCATGTGTTTGTTTTGTTCATTAGATTCCTCTTATAGGTAAGATCATATGATATTTGTCTTTTACTGCCTGGCTTATTTCACTTAGCATAATATTCTCCAGTTCTATCCATGCTGTTACAAAAGGTAGGAGTTCCTTCTTTTTTGTGCATTGCATAGTATTCCACTGTGCAAATTTACCACAGTTTTTGATCTACTTATTTACTGATGAGCACATATGCTGTTTCTAGCACTTGGCTATTGTATATAATGCTGCTATGAACATAGGGGTGAATAAATTCTTTTGAATTGGTGTTTCAGGATTCTTAAGGTATAATCCCAGAAGTGGAATCACTGGATCAAAAGGCAGTTCCATTTTTAGTTTTTTGAGGAAATTCTACAGTTTTCCACAGTGGCTATACCAGTCTGCATTCCCACCAACAGTGCTCTAGGGTTCCCTTTTCTTCATACCCTTGACAACACTTGGTGTTTTTTGATTTGTTAATGATGGGCAATCTGAAAGGTGTGAGGTAGTACCTCATTGTGGTTTTAATTTGCAACTGTCTGATGGCTAATGATGTTGAGTATCCTTTCATATGTGTCTGGATCCTCTGTATGTCTTCCTTGGAGAAGTGTCTGTTCAGGTCCTTTGCCCATTAGTTAATTGGATTGTTCTCTTCCTAGTGTTGAGTTGTATGAAGTCCTTATATATTTTATAGATCAAACCCTTGCCTCAGGTATGATTGGCAAATATATATTTTCTTACAATTGGATCCTTTTTCATTTTGATGATGTTTTCTTCACCTGTGTTGCAGATGTTAATTTAATGTAGTCCCATTTGTTTATTTTTTCATTTATTTCCCTTACCCTAGGAGATATATAAGCAAAAATATTACTACATAGGATATCTGAAATATTACTGCCTATATTTTCCTCTGGGACTTTTATGGTGTCATGGCTTATATTAAAGTCTTTTATCCATCTTGAGTTTATTCTGGTTATATGCTGTAAGTTGGTGGCCTAGTTTCATTTTTATGCCTATACCTGTCCAGATCTCTCACCACCATTTATTGAAGAAGCTGTTTTTACTCCATTCTATGCTTCTGCCCCCTTTGATGAATATTAATTGACCATAGACTTGGATTTATTTCTGGGCTCTCAATTCCATTCCATTGGTCTATGTGTCTGTTCTTACGCCAGTACCAGACTGTTTTTATAGCTGTGGCCTTGTAATATAGTTTGATATCAGGTATTGTGATCCTTCTTACTTTGCTCTTCTTTTTCAAAATAGTAAGAGTGCAGAATAAGAACAAGCAAGAGAAAAAATAAAATCTAAAACAAAAAATAAAAAGAAGGAGTAAGAAGGTAGAGGAGCAAAATATGAGATTTGAAATAAACTAAAATATAAACACTAGTAACATAATAGGCACAAACTTGAAAGAAAATAAATGAATGTTTAAAAGATTTGCAGAAGAGAAAATAATGCAAATCATGAAGATCTGAGTTGAATTTGTTTCAGTAGAATCCAGTATTTACCACTGTCTTCTCTTTCTTGATACATCCTTGGTAATATCAGATTGTGTCCTAGTCTGGCCCTAAGCACCTCACTTGAGATTACAAATGACCTACAGTCTGTGGCTGTCTCCTTCATATTTGGCTGGACTCCACTGTTCTGCCATAACAGCTTTCAATCAACCCTGGGCCCAAAAGTGGTTCATTCAATGACCCAAGAAGACTGCCAATACCTTTTCCACCTGCCTCAGGAGGGGACCTCTGGTGTAATCAGGAGGTTGGGAACCCTGGGTCTCTCTGGATGTCATTATTCAGTCTTCAGAGAAGATGGTGTAGATATTTACCTGCCCCCTCACCACACATCTTGTTCTGTTCCAGATTCTTTCCAATAATGTATGATTTCTGGTGAATTAGCTGTCCATTTCCTGTGAGGGGCCAAACTATATAAAAGGGGCAAGTCTTTCCTGCTTGTCATAAACAACAGCACTGTCTAGACCTCATGGCTGAGTGGGGCCCTAGACCCCCCTTGTGGTACCTATTTCTAGTCTCTCTGCTCTACTGGGTTTAATGGGTTCCCAGGGTTCCTCAGGATCAGGGTCTGAAGAACAGTATAGTTCATAGTGTCTGGTAAAGGGGTCTTTCAGAGTTTTGCCTTCTTTCCCCTGTAGATATGCATCCAACAGGGGCTCCTGAGCCTGGTGTCATTGATCTTCAGAGGCCGTAATTCTGTAGGTGGGGGTTGGGCTCACCTTTCAGTGAGGAGATTGCCTGGCTGCAGCAAATTTCAGGTGTTCAGCTCCTGGCCATCCAGCCCTCAGCCTTCCATTCTGTCACAGGAGGCTTGTGTCCAATATTCACATTCTACAGTCCCCTGCTCACCAGCAGTGCTGGGTTGGGTCCCACAGTCCCTTCAGTGTGACTCTATTCCTCTGAGTTCTCTGTTAGGAGAGCAGCTGCACACGTGCACATGCACACGCAAACACCGGTTCCCTGCTGAGTCTCTAGTCTTGCCTCAGTTTCTCTTTCAAAGCGTTTCTTTGTGGCCCCCATGCTGCAGCACTGAGACGTGTGGAGCCTGTTCTCCGTGTACTCCCCCTCCCTAAAAATCACAGTGTCTCTCTCAGTCAGGGTTAGCCACTGCCTGTCAGATCCTCTGACAATTTTAGACAATGTTTCCCTCTGGATCTCTCCTGGATAGCGTGGAAAGAATCCCACAGTGATTTTATAACACAGGGTGACGATGGGGTGCTGTCTTCTCTCCCTGAGGAGGGCCTGCTCCTGCCACGCTGTTTCTGGAGTCAGCATTCACCCAGCTGTCTCGGTCTGCTCCAGGAGACTGTGGCTCCTGAGGCGATCCACAGCCATCCTGAATCTGCACAGCCAGAGGTGCTGGATTGGGTGGTGGTGGAAGCAATCGCTTGGAGAGCCTGGGCTGCCCGTTCCTGAGGGCCCTGTAGGTGGGCAAGTCCTTGCCCACTCACACACACTCCCCGCACTCTCATCCATGCATGCTTTTACTCACTCTCCACTGGATTTTCTAGTTGATTGCTCTGTGGTTAGCTGAAAGACTGGTCCAGGTCTGGGAGCAAGTGGTCAGAGCTTCCAGCTACCCTGCAGCCATCTTGGGTCATATATGGCCTTTATTATCTTGAGGTATCTTCCCTTTATCTCCCCTTTACTGAGAATTTTTGTTTTACATGGATGCTGGATTTTATCACGTGCTTTTTCTGCATCTCTTAACATGATTATGTTTGTCTTTCATTTTGATTATGTAGTATATCACTTTGATTTTTGAACCAAACTTGCATTACAGCAATAAACTCTAATCATGGTATATGATCTTTTAAATCTATTGCTGAATGTGGTTTGTTAATATTTTGTTTAGGATTTTTGTATCAGTGTTCATCAGGGATATTTGTCTATAATTTTTTGTGGTGCCTTTGTCTAATATTAGTATCCACGTAATGCTGTCTTTATAAAATGAGTTTGGGAGCCTTTATTCTTTTGAATATTGGGGGGAATAATTTGAAGATAAGTGTTAAATCTTATTTGAATGTTTGGTAAAATACACCTGTGAAGATTTTTGTTTTGGGGAGTTTTAAATTAACTGATTTCATTTTATTGGTAGTAACATCTGTTTGCGTTTGCTGTTTCTTCTTGATTCAGTCTTTATAAATTTATTGATTTACTTATTGTTGATTTAATTTTATTATATTTTTCCTGTTACCATTTTTGTCCCCTTATACCACCTTCCTCCGGCAATCAGCACACTATTGTCCAAGTCAATAAACCTTTTTTCCTTCTGATCCAGTATTCAAAGATTATATGTTCCTAAAATGTATCTATTTTTTCCAGATTGTCCAATTTTGGGCATACAATTGTTCACACTGGTTTCATATAATCCTTCATGTTTCTGTGATATCAGTTGTCATTTCCCATTTTTTTATTTCTGATTTTATTTATTTGGGTTTTCTGTCTTTTTTCTTGATGAGTCTAATTAAAGGTTTTACAATCTGGTTTATCTTTTCAAAGAACTAGCTCTTGGTTTTATTGAGTATTTGTATTTTTAGACTCTATTTTGTTTACGTCCTTTATGATTTTTATTATTTCTGTCCTTCTGCTCACTTTGGGGTTTATTTACACTTCTTTTTCTAGTTTCCTTAGGTGTAAGGTTAGATTGTTTACCTCTTGCTTCTTGGGGTAGGCTTATATTGCTATGAATTTCCCTCTTAGAACTGCTTTGGCAGTGACCCATAGATTTTTGAGTAATTGGTTTTTATTTTTACTTGGATTTGTCTCAAGCTGTCTAGTGTTTTATTTTGTTTTCTCATTAACCCACTCATCCCTTAGTAAGTTACTTAGCCTTCATTTGTTTCTATGTTTTCAGTTTTCTTCTTGTAAATTGCTTATTGTTTTATACTGGTGTGACTGGAAAAGATGTTTCATAAATCTTTAATCTTATTAAATTTATTGACACTTGTTTTGTGGCCTAATTTATGGTCTATCCTAGAAAGTGTTTCATGTGTATTTGAAAAGAAGGTATGTTATGCTGCTTTTGGATAAAATGCTCTAAAAATGTCAATTAAGGCCATTTTTCTGGTGTGTCATTTAAGGCCATTATTTCCTAATTGATTTTCAGTCTGGATATCTATCCATTAATGTCAAGGGGATGCTAAATTTTCCTATTTTGACTGTATTACCACAGATATTCTCTTTATGCCTATCAATATTTACATTATATATTTGGTGCTATTATATTGGGTACACACATATGTACAAGAGTTATATCCTCTTGTTGCATTGATTCATTTATCATTATGTAATGGCCTTCATTGTCTCTTGTTAGAGACTTTGTTTTAATGCCTATGTTGTCTGCCTATTATTATTAATATCCCAGATTTTTCTATTTGCATAAAATATCTTTTATTGATCCCTTTAGTTTTTGGTCTGAAGTGGGTCTTTGGTAGGCAGCATGTGTATGGACATTATTTCTATCATACATTAAGCCATCTTATGTCTCTAGTTACATTTAAAAGCAAAGGAGAGTAGTCTGACAGCTCTGTGGGAAGTCTAAGATGGGTGGAGAGATTGAGTAAAAAAGAAAAAAGAGAAACCACTCATGGACATGGACAACAGTGTAGTGATTGTGAAGGGGTGGGTGTGGGTTGGGGTGGAAGAGGGTATGGAGGGATAAATGGTGATAGAAAAAATACACTACAATAACAAAAGTTATTGTTGATAGGTATGTGGTTACTGACATTTTTTAAATTGTTTTCTGGTTGTTTTTATAATTCTTTGTTTTTTTATTTTCTTGCTCTTTTCTTGTGTATTTTGATTGCAGTATATAGTGCTATGTTTGGATTTATTTCTGCTCCTTATATGTGTCTCATAGATTTTTGATTTGTTGTTACCATGTTTTTCATATATACCAATATAGGTTTATAACAGTTTTTTTAAGTTTATGGTGGCTTAAGTTTGAACATATTCTGGAATTAGTTCAACTTTTATTCACCACCCAAAACTTAAGTTACTGTTATTACTTTTTAATTTTTTTGTGTACTTGTGTGTATCCCTTAATTTAATGTTGTAATTACATATTATTTTTTTCTAATTTTCTCTTTCAACTTTTGTACTAGCTTTATACTTGATTGAACTTCTGCTTTTACTGTATGTCTTTGTCAGTGAGAGCTGTTTTCTTTCTTGTATTTTCTTATTTCTATTTTTCTTCTAGATTTGGAACATAAAGGAGCAAAAAAAAAAAAAAAACCAACCAATCAGAATAACAAGTGGAAAAAAATACAAAAAAAACAAGGATAGTGTAAACAGCCTCTGGGACAACTTCAAGTGTTCCAATATTTGCATCATAGTGATGCCAGAGGGAGAAGAGAAAGAGCAAGCAACTGGAAATCTATTTGAAAAAATAATGGAAGAAAACTCCTCTAATATGGTGAAGGAAATAGACATGCAACTTCAGGAAGCACAAAGAGTTTCAAACAAGGTGGATGCAAAGAGGCCCACTCCAAAACACATCATAATTAAAATACCAAAGATGAAAGATAAAGAAAGAATATTAAAAGCAGCAAAAGAAAATCAGTTAGTTACCTACAGGGGAGTTTCCATAAGACTATCAGCAGATTTCTCAAAAGAATATTTGCAAGCTAGAAAGGATTGGCAAGAAATATTCAAAGTGTGAAAAGCAGGGACCTACAGCCAAGACTATTCTACCAAGCAAAGATATCATTTAGAACTGAAATACAGATAAAGATCTTTCCAGGCAAGAAAAATCTAAAGGAGATTAACACCACCAAACCATTATTATATGAAATATTAAAGGGATTTATTTAAGAAAAAGAAGATCAAAACTATGAACAATAAAGTGCTAATAAATATAAATCTGTCAACAGTTGAATCTAAAAAACAAATAAGCAAACAAGAACAACAGAGACAGAATCATGGATACGGAGAGAATTTTAATAGTTGCCAGATGGGAGGGAGGCATGAGGAAATGGGCAAAGAGGTGAGGAGATCAAGAAAATACAAATAGGTAGTTACAGAATAGCCACAGGGATGTAAAGTACAATATAGGAAATAGAATAACCAAAGAACTTACACTCATGACCCATGGACATTAGCAATGCTGTGGGGTTTGCCTGATGGAGTGGGGTTGCTAGGTGGAAGAGGAGAAAGGGAGAAAATTGTGACAACTGTAATAGCATAATCAATAAAATATAATTTAATGTCATTTTAACATTTCTTGTAATACTGGTTTAGGGATGATAAACTCCTTTAGCTCTTTTCCTGTCTAACAAACTCTTTATTTATCTTTCAATTCTAAATTATAGCCTTACTGAATTAAATAATATTGGTTGAAGGTCTTTGATTTTCATGACTTTGAATATTACATGCCAATCACTTCTGATATTGCAAAGTTTTTTGTGAAGAAATCAGCTTACAATCTTATGGGTGCTCTCTTGTAAGTATCCAACTGCTTCTCTTGCTGATTTTAAGATTCTCCTTTTGTCTTCAATGTTTGGCATTTTAGTTATAATGTCTTCTTGTGGGCATGTTTGGGTTCATCTTATTTGGTACTCTCTATTTCCTAGACTTGCATATATATGCTTTTTTAAGCAGATTAGGGAAATTTTCCATCATTGTTCCTTCAAATAGGTTTTCAATTCCTTGTTCTCTCTCTTCTGTTTCTGGCACCTCTATGTTGCAAATGTTGGTACACAGAGAGTTTGTAAACTGTCCTCATTCTTTAAAATTATTTTTTCTTTTTTGTTGTTTTGGTTGGTGGCTACTTTGTCCTCAAAGTATTGATTCAATCCTCTGTTTCCTCTAATCCACTTTTGATTTACTCTAATGTATTCTTCATTTTAGATATTGTATTCTTTATTTCTGATTGTTTTAGTATACTTTTTCACCTTTTTTATGTTTTATATTTCTGTTGACATTCTAACTGACTTCATCTATTCTTACCTAAGTTCATTGAGCATCTTTATAACCAGTATTCTGAGCTCTGTGTCAGGTACATTCCTTGTCTCTATTTCATTTAGTTCCTATGCTCGCATTTTGTTTTGATCTTTTTTAGGAACCTGTTTCTCTGCCTCCTTATTTTGGCTATCTCCCTGGGATCTCTTGTTTTTGTTTGTTTTTAATGTTTTGTATAAATCTCTATTATCCCAGTCTTGAAAAAGTTGCCTTATGTAGAAAGTGTTCTATCAAGGCCGGTGGCACATTCTTCACAGTCACCTTATTCAGACACTCTAGAGGAGTCACATGTTCGGGTTTTGCGTGCCCTACTTTTGTAGTTGACCATTATTTGCCGTTGACACATCAGTGGCTCTTTATCCTCAGATGACTGGCTATAAGGCATGGTCATGGACTCCATTGGATGAGCTGTTGTGTGTGGGCAGATCCCATGGAGTATTAGTCACTATAGCAGGTCTCTGGTGCCTGCTGAGTCGGCTCTTTGGTTGTGTCATTTGTGGAGGTAATTGGGTGGTGCTCACGTGTGTAAATCTGGCCATTGAGTATTGGTTCTGGAGCCTGTAGGTAGTGCCTCCAGTGCAAGTCAAGCTCAGCTGCCACTTGTGCTGAGCTTGGAGATGCTACAGTGATTGGTGACTGCCACTTGTGCTGAACTTGAAACAGCTACAAAGTGACTGGTGATTGTTTCTCACATGTGCTGTGCTTAGAGATGCTTGTGATATGCTATGCTGCAAACTTAGCTTGGTTACCATTTGCACCAAGCTTGGACCCCTTGGTGAGCATTATGATGAGAGCTGAGGCCAGTCTTCACTTTTATTTGGCCTGTGGTCACTTATTTGAAGTTATATATCGGGTCAGGACTGGCCTAGAGCCACTAGATGGGATTTACAGTGAAATTTGACCATTCACTACTTGTATTGAGTTTAGGGCCACTTTTCAAGAACTATAAGGCAGCCACATTGAGGCCAGCAACTTTTTTTGGAGGTTTATGAACCTCGAGAGATTTTTGGAAAGTGAAGGGTGATAGCTGAGGCAGGTTGCTTTTGTGGAGGAGCCTCTGGAAGAAGTTTGGGAGAGACAGAAGAGTTGGGTGGGGCTGGGTCTCAGAGAATCACCAACATGGGGAGAATGGTGTTTGCCAAATTAATGGGGAGCTCAGATTAGGTGCCTGCTTGTGCTGAGCCAGCTGTGTGAGAGGAGAGTTCAGCAAACAAACAATGGTGCCTGCCAGCACTTCTGTTCATAGTTCAAGTTGCCCTGACCCCTGCTCCTCCAGCCCTTACCCTGAAATTTGTCAATTTACTTCCTCCTCTTGTGTCTCTGGTGCCTTCTGAGTTGTGGTTGCACTGGAGATTAGAATGAGTAGGTTTGTGAACAAGTGATCTGTACATGTTCCATTTAAGAGAATCACCTTGGCCTCTAGCAGCACATTGTCTCTCTCTTAATGCAGTCCCTGCTGTTTTTTACAACCAAATATTATGGGGACTCATTTGCCTGGATCTGATGCCTCGGGTTGGGAAGCCCACTGTGGGCCTGGGACCCCTTGCTTCTCAGGGGGGATCTCTGCAGCTGAGATGGTCTTTCCAATTCTGAATCATCACACTGTAGGTATGGGACCTGTCTTCTGTGTCTCCACTTCTCCCACCAGTATGGGCCTGGCTTCTTTAAATTTTTAATTACAGGAGCTCTGTTCAGTTAGTCTTCAGGTGGTTTTCAGCAATGGTTTCTCAGCAATGGTTTTTCTATGATTTAGCTATAATATTTTTTTTGACATAGAGAAACAGGCTTTTATTTCTGGGGTGAAATCTTGGAGCAGCTGAGAACACTTATGTTCAGAGTCCTGTTCTTCCCTGAAATACAGTACTTCCCTTGCTCCGCAAAAAGCTAAAAGCCAAAGCCAAGCCCAGTAGTTCCCCATCTCCTTATCTTAAGTTGGCTGCACAAACAGTTCTCCAGTCCCTCTGGAAAATACATTTAGGGGTCTCACAGTTGCCATCCTCTCACAGAAGCTCTCTCCTTCAGGATCTGGGGTATATTGTCCTTAGCCTCCATGCTCAGGAATATGTGTGCCATGTTACACCGGATTACGGTGAAGTCCAGGAAAGACACAAGTCACGAGAGTGGCCTCTCCATATCTCCCAAGTCCTAAGGGTCCAGATAGAGTCTGCATCTGCAAGGCAGCAGGTCAGTGTCTTGCAAGGCAGGGTCCTTGGTGGGTTCGGAGTCAGCTAGAGCAGGCATGATCAGAGCAGCAGCATGCTGTTCTCTCCCTCACTACACCAGGCCACATGGCCATATCCTGACTACAAACTGCCTAGCTGCTGCATCATGGTTCCTTCTCCTCTACACTCAATCCACACACATGGCTCCTATCTCACTACCGGCAGCATGGATATATCTTCCACACATGACTGCCCTCTTCACTACAGATCAGCACTGCTGCTACCTACTCTCTGGGCCTTCATGATGGACCAGCCTCTTTTTGCTCACCCTTAGTTTGAATATTGACCAGAGCTTCCTACATTGCCTTCTGTGAAGCTCCTCCCACAATGAACTACCTTTGCCAGTTTCTTGTATTATTTAATTCTTTTGGCTGCCACCTTTAGTCAGGGCAAGAGTGACTCATTAACACAGGGGGAACTGTTTTCTTGTCTCCTGTGCAGTCACTGTACAAACCCCCAGCTATGTCACTTGTCACCATACCTTCTGAAAATCATGTACACTGATTTAGCTGTAATTTTGATATGTTCATGGGAAAAGGCAAGCACAGAGTTTATTTACTCTGATATCTTTACCAGAAGTCAAAAACACATCTTTATGTGAAGGGAATGATCCATATTCTATTGTATATTCTCTTTTAAAAATATTTATTTATTTGTTTTTAGAGAGGGGGAAGGAAAAAGAGGGAGAGAAACATCAATGTGTGGTTGCCTCTCTCATGCCCCCTACTGGGGACCTGGTCTGCAGTCCAGGCATGTGTCCTGACTGGGAATCAAATGAGTGGCCCTTTAGTTTGCAGTCCACGCTCAATCCACTGAGCTACACCCGGGGCTCTATTGCATATTCTAACAAAATAAGCAATATTATGTCAATTTACACTCTTTTACATATTCAAACTCTCTAAAACTTTATAAAAATAAACCTTCTGTGATTGGTTCATATACATACTTGCTATGTTAATTATTATTAACAACTAAAAATAATGTTTCTGTTTTATTTCATGATATAGAAAGTTTAATTTTAAATGAAATTTTATTAGTTTTTTAACATAATATAAATTAATTGCTAGGTTATAATATCGAATTTTGTTGACATTAGCAGAGTTCTAAGAGTTGAGTGTTAGCTTCATTTTATAGATGAATAAATTACATCTTAATTAGTTGAAATAATGTGCTCAGAACTAGTAACTGGCAATTTTGGACTATAAAACACAGCTTTTCTAACTCCTGAGTTTAAGATTGTTTTGATCATTGCACACCTTGAAAAATAAAACAAAAGAAAAAATAAGTGTAATAGAGAAGGTTCAAGAGTTTTTTTCACAATTGATAAAATAGTATAACAAAAGATTTCTTTGGTTAGCAGAGATAGTTTTGATGAATATGGTAACTAAGCCTATTTCCTTCATAATTATGTTAGAATAGCAGTGGTTTGGGATTAGCTTTCCAAGTAAATTCCCCTGCCTCCAACCCTTGTTAATTCTCTTGAATATACATTTTTTACTTTTTAGATGTTGATTTGATTTGCAGAGGACTTGCTTCTTCAGGATTCTTAGCTTTCTGCTCATCTTTTGAGTAGACATTAAGAGATTGCCTTTAAGATTCTGAGTCTGCTGTCTCATGTCTGTGTCTGTTTTTTCTTTGCTTTTGGAACTCTAATATGCTTTATGCCCTGGATCCCCCTGGAAGGCACCAAGGTCATCATGGGTTCTCTTTTGTCCAGTCCAATTGTTTGCAAAGAGAGGTGAATGTTTCAATGATTTAAATCAATGACTTATGTCTGGTATTTATTTGTTGTATATGGATCATATAGAATAAATGGTTTTGTATATAAAAGTACTTGCTAATAAAATTTATATTCCCTTAAATACCAAAATGTTGTTCCATAAATAGATATCTAATTATAATTCCATTGATTAAAAATAATTGAAGTAAATTTGTGATCAATTAGGTAAAAGATACTATCCATTACACAGATGTAAACAATTATAGTTTTCACATTACGGAGAAAAACATAGATTGGAAGAAAACAGTAATATTTTTGTATTTTTTATAACAAAATTGAATACCACTACAATTGGTGGGAAAAAAGTTATAATGAAATATTTTATTTTGTAATGATTTCAATTAATTCTGAAAGAATGGATTATACATTTGAAGCACCTACTTTAAAAATAACTAATAAAATCAGAGTTAAAAAATTGGAAGCCTTTAAAAACTTGGATTTCTAGTCACCTAAATTCATCTTAGTTGTAATTGTCTAACTTAACATGATCTAAAATAAAATAGGATTGATTATGTTGTAACATGAAGAAAATATATTTCAAAGTAGTATCCATAAAATGACAATTTATCTTAAAAATTCTGATAAAAAAAGAATAAATATCAATATTGATTCTCTTTTAATGGTAAGTATATAAATTATTTTTCTACTTTTTCATAATTATAAGTTATTCTACAAGGAAAATATACTATTTCATGAAAGAGTAGAGGTCACAACTGATATCACAGAAATACAAAGGATTGTAAGAAATTACTATGAAGAACTGTATGCAAAGAAATTTGAAAATCTAGGTGAAATGGAAAATTTCTAGAAAAATATAATCTTCCAAAGCTCAATGAAGAAGAAGCAGAAGGCCTAAACAAACCAATAACAGCAAAAGAAATTGAAGCAGTAATAAAAAAAAAAAAACCCTCCCAACAAACAAAAGCCCTGGATCAGACGGTTTCACAGGAGAATTCTACAAAGCATTTAAGGAAGAGCTAACCCCTATCCTTCATGGACTATTCAAAAAAATCCAAAATAATGGAAGACTCCTAAATTCTTTTTATGAAGCCAACATCATCCTAATCCCAAAACCAGATAAAGACACATAAAGAAAGAAAATTTCAGGCCAATATCTCTGATGAATATAGACACTAAAATCCTCAACAAAATATTGGCAAACTACATCCAACAATACATCAAAAAGATCATACACCATGACCAGGTGGGTTTTATCCCAGGGATGCAAGGATGGTTCAATATTCGCAAATCAATAAATGTAATACATCACATAAACAAAAGCGAAGACAAAAATCACATGATCATATCAATAGATGTGGAAAAAGCATTTGATAAGGTACAGCACCCATTTATGATAAAAACATTCAGCAAAATGGGAATAGAGGGAGCATTCCTCAACATAATAAAGGCCATATATGAGAGACCTACAGTCAACATCATACTCAATGGACAAAAACTAAAATCTTTCCGCTACGATCGGGAACAAGACAAGGCTGTCAACTTTCAC
>PVIA01006787.1:77019-92266 GCA_004024845.1 Tonatia bakeri
AAAAAAAAAAAAAAAACCCATGAAATACCTAGGAATAAACCTAACCAAGGAAGTAAAAGACGTGTATGCAGAAAACTACAAAACACTGAAGAAAGAAATCAAGGAAGACACAAACAAATGGAAACATATATCATGTTCATGGATCAGAAGAATTAACATCATCAAAATGTCCATACTACCCAAAGCAATTTACAGATTCAATGCAATATCTATTAAAGTACCAATGGCATATTTCACAGACATAGAACAAACACTTCAAAAATTTATATGGAACCATAAATGACCTCGAATAGCTGCAGAAATTTTGAGAAAGAAGAGCAAAGTTGGAGGAATCATAATACCTGATACCAAACCATATTACAAGGCCACTGTAATCAAAACAGCCTGGTACTGGCATAAAAACAAGCACATGGGCCACTGGAACAGAACAGAGAGGCCAGAAATAAACCCAAGTCTCTATGGTTAACTAATGTTTGACAAAGTGGGTAACAACATAAAATGGAGTAAAAACAGTCTCTTCAACAAATGGTGTTGGGAGACCTGGACAGCTAGGTGCAAAAAATTGAAACTCGAGCACCAACTTACACCATGCACAAAACCAATTCAAGATGGATAAAAGATTTAAATATAAGCTGGGACACCATTAAAGTCCTAGAGGAGAACATAGGCAGGAAGATCTTAGATATTTCATGCAGCAATATTTTTAGTAATATGTCCCCTAGAGCAAGGGGCATAAAGGGAAGAATAAACTAATGGTATCTCATCAAAATAAAAAGCTTCTGCACAGCTAAAGAAAACAGTATTAAAATAAAAAGAGCACCAACTGTATGGGAAAACATATTTGCCAATGATACCTCAGACAAGGGCTTAATCTCCAAAATATACAAAGAACTTACATGACTCCACTCTAAGAAGACAAGCAACCCACTTAAAAAATGGGCAAAGGACTTGAACAGACACTTCTCCAAGGTGGACATACAGAGGATCCAGAGACACATGAAAAGATGCTCAATATCGCTAGCTATCAGAGAGATGCAAATTAAAACCACAATGGGAAACCACTTTACACCAGTTAGAATGACCATCATAAACAAAGTAACAAATAACAAGCGTTGGACAGGTTGCGGAGAAAAGAGTTAGTGGGATTGCAGACTGGTACAACCACTTTGGAAAATAGTATGGAATTTCCTCAGAAAACTAAAAATGGATCTGCTTTTCGACCCAGCAATTCCACTGCTGGGACTATATCCTAAGAACCCTGAAGCACCAATGCAAAAGAACCTGTGCACCCCAATGTTCATAGCAGCACAATTTATAATAGCCAAGTGTTGAAAGCAACCTAGGTGGTCCTCAGTAAATGAATGGATCAAAAAACTATGGTTCATTTACACAATGGAATTCTATGCAGCAGAACGAAAGAAGGAGCTCTTACCCTATACAACAGCATGGATGGAACTGGAGAGCATTATGCTAAGGAAATAACCCAAGCAGTGAAAGACAAATACCATATGATCTCACCTTTAACAGGAACCTAAACAACAAAACAAAGAAACAAGCAAAATATAACCAAAGACACTGAAATAGAGGACGGGCTGACAGTGACCAGAGGGGATAGGGGAGGGAATTTCAGGGGAAAAAGGGAAGGGTTTGTAGGAACAAGTATAAAGGACACATGGACAAAAACTATGGGGGGTAGAAATGGGAGGGAGGTGGGGAGGGCTGGGTTGGTGGGCTGGGATGGGAGTAAAACATAGAAAATTGTACTTGAACAATAATTAAAATAAAATAAAATAATAAGAAAATATACTATTTCAGTAACATAATTTAAAAATAATATTCTAACATTTAAAAGCTGTTATACATAAAGATAAAAGGAAGGACTTTAAAAAGTCATTTGTCTGGGTTGTGTTCCTGGATTCCATATCAGCGAATCTCTGATTGTTTTATCTAATTTTCTACCTTGGCCTTCACCCCTACTCCTTTGTAAACTATCTTTATTTTCAATGGTGTCCTGGTATCTCCTTTCAAGTTGTGGTCTTGTCTCTTGTCTTTTTAAAAATCTTTTTACCTCTCTTTGTTTTTTCTTTATATTATGAATATCTCTCTTATCAGTAAATCCCCAGCCTTTAGTCTGTATCTTGACACTGAGCACATTTCGCTCATTTTAACCACCTCCTTGTTGAACCATTAGCATCCATGCCAGCATCTTCTCCTGGTTTCCTTTCTCCCACTCTGGACAGTGTCTTGTCTTATATACCAGTTATTTCTCATATTTTCCTTTTACTTATTAAACATTTTAAGTTTTATTTTTTATTGTCTTCTTTCCATAAACATTTAGTCCCCTTATATGCCCCTCCCCCATGCAATCAATGTACAGTTGTCCATGTTCATGAGTACTTTTACCTTTTTGCTCAATCCTTTCCCACCTACCTTCCCCCCTTAGCTGTCCTCCTGCTCTATGAGACAGTCTCTATTTTGCTTGTTAGTTCAGTTTGTTCATTAGATTCCACATATGAGTGAAATCATATGGTATTTGTCTTTCTCTGACTAATTTATTTCACTTAGAATAATGTTCTCCAGGTCCATCCATACTGTCACGAAGGCTAAAATTTTCTTAATTTTTTTATGACTGAGAAATATTCCATTGTGTGCAGATGACATGATACTGTATATAGAGAATCCCAAAGATTCCACCAAGAAACTAGTAGAACTGATAAATGCATTCAGCAAAGTAGCAGGATACAAAATTAATATCCAGAAATCAGTTACATTTTTATATGCCAATAACAAACTAACAGTAAGGGAAATTAAGAAAACAATCCCATTCACATTTGCTACAAACAGAATTAAATACCTACGAATAAACGTAGCCAAGGATATAAAAGACCCATACTTGGAAAATTATAAGACACCAAAGAAAGTAATTAAAGAAGAGACAAATAAGTGGAAGCACATACCATGTTCATGGATAGGAAGAAATAATTTCATTAAAATGTCCATACTACCCAAAGTAATCTATAGATTTGTTCCAATTACTATCAAGATTCCAACAATATATTTCACAGAACTAGAACAAAAATTTCAAAAATTTATATGGAACCACAAGAGGCCCCACAAAGCAATAGTGATCCTGAGAAAGAACAAAGTTGGGGGAATCATTCTATTTAATATGAAACTGTACTATAAGCCCATAGTAATCAAAACAGCATGGCACTGGCCTAAAAACAGACATATACATTAATGGAATAGAATAGACAGCCCAGAAATAACTCATACCTTTATAGTCAATTAATATTTGACAGGGGAAGCAAGCACATACAATAGGCTAAAGAAGTTCATTCAACAAATGCTGTTGGGAAAATTAGACAGATACATGCAAAAACAAAAAAATGAAACCAGACCACCTTCTTAAACCACACACAAGAATAAATTCAAAATGGATTAAAGACTTAAATGTTAGACTTCAAACCATAAAAGTCTTATAAGAAATCATAGGCACTCTACATTAATCCCTCTTTAACCTCAAACTAGTTAAGCTCCTTTAAAAAAAACTTTAATAACATATGTTACATCTTCAATATCTGTAATTTCCACTTGACTACACAATCATGTTTGCTGAACAATGGAGGTACATTCTAAGAAATGCAACCTTAGGTGATTTTGTTGTGGTGGGGACATCATAAGAGGGCACCTACACAATCCTAGGTGGTATAGCCTACTATACACCCAGGCTGTGTGGTGTAGCCTATTGCTCCTAGGCCATAAGCCTGTATAGCATGTTATTATTGTACTGAATACTGTAAGCAGTTGTAACTCAGTGGTAAGCATTTGTGTACCTGATCATCTATAAAATAGAAAATATACAGTAAAATATGGTAAAAATATAAATGGTACATTTGTATATTCACTTACTGTAAATGGGGCTTGTGTGACTGGAAGTTGCTCTGGGCAAGTGAGTGGTGTGAAGACCTCAGACATTACTGTACACTACTGTAGAATTTATAAACACTACAGTTAGCCTACCCTAAATTTATTAAACAAGAATTGTAAATACCAAGCTAGCCTTAACATTTTTACTTTATTCATAATAACACTTAACTTAAAACAGAAACACATTGTACAGCTATAAAAATATTTAATTTCTTTATATATTTATTCTATCAGCTTTTTATTTTTAATTTTACATTTAGTTTAATTTTATTTTGTTAAAAACTAAGACACAAACACACACATTAGCCCAGGGCCACACAAGGTTAGGATCAGCAGTATCCCCATCTTCCATCTCCACGTCTTGTCCCACTGGAAGGTCTTCCAGGACAGTAACACACAGAGAGCTGTTATCTCCTGTGATGACATTGCCTTCTTCTGGAAGACCTTGAGGACCTGCCTGAGGCTCTTCTTGTGGAGGTATCACTCTTTTCAGAAATATGTCCGTAGTGGTTTGCTTGATTTTTTTAAAATATTTTTCATAATAGATTTGCTTGTAAGCAAATAATTCACCATGAACATTCCTATCTATACAGAAAATCTTTCAGTGCTTGGGTCCATATTTTCAGCTTTTAAAGAGCTTGCTGAGGCCTGCAAAAGCTTAGCTAAACCTTTACTGTGAATTTTCTTGGTGGGTTTCTTTTTAATGTACCACCATGTACATGTGGTTTGATGATGGCTGAACTGTCATTATGCTGCACATCATAGTAGGTTTAAAGAGGCTAAGGTCCTTACTCACATTTGGCACAGTGTTTCTCTAGAACACACAACAGTGTAGACAACCCAACAGTCCAGTCACATTGCAGGCACTCAAAAATTGCACTGGTTCCTATTTACTAGGTGTCCCCAGTGTGTCCAGCTCCTTATAAGCTTGAGGCCTTTTATGAAAGAATATGGAGGAAAGAAAGATAAATAACCACACTTCCTTGTTCTGACATACACTGGACCATGTTTTTTTATTCAGGTTGTTGAGGCTTAGTCATATTGTGTGAGAAATAAAGTAGTAATTATTCTTGAAACTCCATAGAGATTCTGCTTTCTCTGTATTCATGAGGATAATAGGCCTAAGTGTGTGTAATTGCTGGCTCTAGTCCTAATCAGAAGCTGGAAGCACTCATGACATATTTCTTGTCTTCTGTCTAAAAATTTTCACATTGACATTAATCAGTGATCAGCTGAAAAACTGCAGACTGTGTGGGATAGAGCTAGGAAGGGAAGAAGGAAATTTCGTGCTTCGTCCAAAACAAATTTCTCCATTGTTGGACAGTTGTTGAGCAATAAAAAAAGATGCTTTGGATTTTATTTTTTCACTTGTGACCTGAAGTCTTTGACAATGCAATATGCTAGTCAAGAACAGCAGAAGGAAAATTGATCTAATTATATATACTAATGTAAATCAACAAGGTAAAACATCAAGATAATTTCTAAACAGTTTCAGAAAATCAATGTTATGAATTTAATGCAATACAAAATATTTATCTATAGTTTTAATTTCTCAGGAGTTCTTATTTCTAAATTTCCCCAACTGTAGCCTCAAACATTGGGCATATGAAGATATAGTCGACACCCAAAGGGCACCAAGATCATCTGGGTTCTGTCATAAGACTCTTCTTTCAAATTATTCACACAAATTTCTTCTGAGAGGCAGGCATTCTGAATAATTTACAAGATTTCTCCCAAGAAAGATACTCATAAACCATAAACAAATTAAGGGGAAAAGATTATGAAAAATTGCAATGTCTCTGAGATTTTTACCCTACTTGCAAACTAACAAGTTAGCCTGTCATGGTTTCATGGACTATAGCAAAAGACATGGGACTCCCAGGTCAGAGATACAAAACAGTGTGAGTATCATGTGCTGATTCCCCTTGCCACCCAAATTCTACAGGAGTAATATTGGATGGTCCTCTTGGTGGGCTCTGCATGCATAGTGAGTGTGTCACAGTTAGGGCCCTCAAATTAGGAAATCAATGTTTTATAAGGGGCTACAAGTATGTCTAGCCTTTTTGCTAGAGAAGGAGTCTATCTCTAATTTGCAAGGCTGGGAAACATAGCCCCTATGCTTACAGGAAAGACAGAAAAGTGAGAGAGCCATGGATAATTGTTAAATAAATCAAGGGGTAAAGATTTAGTGCATTCCTCTCCCAGCCCTGATCTGTCTTGGCTTAGACTTAAAAAGCAGAGAGATCACTTCAAATAAAACCAGATGCTTGTGTTATCTCAATTAACATAAATGATTAGGTATTTAGTTATGTCTTCTGTTTTTCTTATCTTTATCATAGCTCAGAGTAATATTTACTTAGCATCTAGTAAGAACTCATAAATGCTTATTATTTGTTAATTGCTCAGAAGGATGGCAATTAAGTGTTGTTGCATTTTATTTGTAGAGAACAGGCAGCAACTGTACAGATAAGAAAACAAACAAACAAAAAACCGTACTAGCCACTGGCTCACCTCTACTCCGACTTCAACCAGTGACTATTTAATACTGAATAATATCAAGCTATAGTTTAGAGATGTCACCTAGTATAGAAAAATTATCATTATTTTGAACCTGTGTTACACTGATAAAATTAAACAATGCTATATAGCATCACTACATTTATGCAGAGGAAAAATAACTATTCTGCCAGAAATTTTCATGTTTGTTGTATGTGTCAGTGCAAAACCAGTGATGGACAGTTTGTTTTTGCCTTTGGGAAATTGATACCTCATAAACATGTGGCCTTCTCCTGCAGAATGTAGAGAATGGTAAATAAAGAGCTGTCTGATAGAAAAAGGGCTCATCTGTGTGAGGTAAATGAGTCCTCTGAAGGCACCATGGTTCTATTCAGTGCTCTGGAAGAGTTCATTAACCCAACACAAATAGACTCCCTCATAGAGGATTGTACTAATTAAATTGCTCTGTTTACCCACCTATGTCTGGATTTTCTACAAATACATTAATATCTTGCATCTCATTCCATATGTCTTTGTTGAAGACAGAGATGATTACAGATTCACTCTCTAACTTGTACTTACATAGATTTTAGACTTCATTAGATTTCCCCAAAATTAGTTTTGAAAACTTTCCACAATATTGTTATACTTAGAAAGAGAGCCCAGATGAAGGAATTTAATGTTTTGTATTTTTATAAATGTCTATAATAGTTATCTATGGACATATTTTATTGTTATTTTATTTCCTTCTTGTTAAGTTCAAAAAGTCCATTCCTCCCACCTAAAGCTAATTTCTACACCTGTGCTGTAAGTTTCATCTTCAGGAATCTTAAATTATAAGCATGTGTTTTCTTTAATACATTCAATTTCTCTTTCTTTGGAACTTTCCCACTAGCTTTTAAATGTGCTCATGTCTCTGTCACAAGGCACCAACAATAACAAATAACCTCGAGGCCTCTCATCTCCTTCTGATAAATTTACTCTTTATTTTTCTACACCATAGCCAAACTTCTCAATAGAATTGTCTTTGTCATTGTGTCTCTTTCTTTTTATTCCAAAATGGATTTGTCTACTTTAGGAACCACTGGAATAATTTTTATTGAAGTTAATACCCGTATCCTGCTAACAGAATCTAAAAGAGATTTCCAGTCATTCTGTACATGTCCTCTCAGCTGCAAAGTTTTGACTACTTTTTTAACAAAAATTTTCCCTTCCCTTTGATTAGAGAGCCTTCCATCTCCAGGTTTTACTTCTTACCTTTCTATTGTCCATTTTTCTCTTCAGGAGCATCATCATCTACTTTGATGTGATCTGCTAATCCTAAGGATTCTCTTTTCCTTTCTGTATTTTTTTTCTATTTTAATGATTTCAAGCATATTTGTGGCTTGAGTTGTAACACATTTATAAATGACCTACAAATATACTTCTCCAGTTCATGTATCTTCTTATTTATGGACCCATATATTCAACTGCCATTTTGACATTTTCTTTTTGAGATTCAAAATAATCTAAAACTAAAATTTTTCAATTAGAGCTCATTAAATATCCCCTTGAAGGACTTCCACTTTCTATTCTTCTCCAAAAGCACTATCTTATTATCCAAGGCAGAAATCTTGAGTCATCTTTTATGCCTTCTTTTTCTAAATTTATCAGCAAATCTCCTTGAGTTTTTTCTCATAGAGTTCTTACCACCTGTAGTCCACCACTCTCATACCACACTTTCAATATCCTTCTCAAAGGTGACTAGAGTTTGCTTCCAAGTAGTCTATCTGCACCTGGTCTGGTTTCCCTCTAAACTACAATGAAAATAAGGTTTTTAATATGTATGACTCTTCAAAACATTATCCATCCATGTTGCTTTTATAGCCTTCTATTGTCCCAAGGACAAAGCAAACTTTTCAATGCAGTCAACCATACCTTCTCCAGACTTTCTCTGCACGTTCTTCCTCATCATCTGGGCTCTAGCCATGTTGGCTTTTCTTTTGTTCCTTCACATCGCACATGTCTCCCCCCCCCCCTTGCCCACAGTGTTGTGCACACATTGCTGCCTTAATTTGGATCTTCTTCTTGAGAACCATATAAGAGGAACTCAGTAAATGATTGATGGCATAAGAAATGAAAAAAGAAACTCCAGCAGATGAGGACTAGATGGTTTATAAAATAGAAAGGAATAGAAGGCAGTCACAGAACTGTGAAAGAAAGAAAGAAAAGAAGGAAGAAGGAGGTAAAGAAAGAAAAAACAATGAGAAGTGTATTAAATGAGACAAAATATTTTAAAAATTTCAAACTTTAGTTGCTAGTCCTGTTGAGTTTTCAGAAATGGTAACTATTGTCAATACAATAATAATGATAATATTAAAGAGAAAAGAAAGAGAAGGAGGAGAGAAAAGAAGAGATAGGAAAGCAGAAAGTAAGCAAGATACGGCCACAGTTGCAGTTCTGCCCTACTGACACATCTTTCAGGCTCCAAGGCTCCATTCTTACAACTTAACAAAATTGTGCTCTGTGCTCATATATAGGGTGGGCTCTCAGTAAAGTCATAAATTCTGTTTTTGCTGCTTAGTGTACAGGTATCCTTCATCCCTAATCCTTCCTTCTCTTATCCTCCTACACACCTCCTCATTGTCTAGAACCCATCATTACCACTCCCATTCTAAAAGGTCAGCAATTCCCACTTTTTCCCTGATCTCTCCATGGCATATACTACTTTCCATCACCCAAAGGCATCTGCTTTCTAAATTGTTATACCATTCAGTGTACCACCAGAGAAACAGAACCAGTACAAGATTTATATTAAGATGCACTGTAAAAAACTGATTTACACAATTGTTGAGGCTGACACAGCAAGTCTGGAAACTGTATGTCAGGAAGGACCAACTAAAAGTTTTGGGAACAAGCTGAAGTTGCTGTCTGCAGGCAGAATTTCTTCTTGTTCTGGGAAGCATCTGTACTGATTTGAAGGCCTTTCAGCTGTTTGAATCAGCCCACCCAGATTATCTATGATAATTTCTCTTACTTACAATAAACTGATTGTAGACTTTAATGATGTCTACAAAGTATCTTCACAGCAACGCCTTGATTAGTGTTTGATTGAATAACTAGGGATAATAACCTAGCTAAGTTGACACATAAAAATGATCATGATAAGTCTAAACCTTCTCAACCTGGCACCCATAAACATCTCATTAAGTTATAGTTAATTGCCAGATAGGAGCAAAAAAAAAAAAGTCGTGCATCTGTCTAACATGATGCAGCTATCCTGTGTACAACCAAAACATACTAACTCTGCCCTCAAGAAACAAAGGGAAGTCCTTAGGGTCATTCATTCTTCTCCTTTGGTTTCTTGTATCTTAAATACTGGATATAAGGTTAACTCTTATCAATATATATTATGTTAGATAATAAGGGAAGAGAGTACACAAAGTAAAAACACTTTATTAATAATTATACAAATATTTTATAATAAAATAATATTTATTTTGCAACTGGTCATGTGGCCAAAACTTCTATTTATAAGCACTCCTTCTACCACACATTGCATATTCATTTTGCCCTAAGAAAGAACAGAACCTCAGCTGGTTATGATTCTTTGCCTTAAGGTATGACTCAAATCATTATTCCTAAAAAGTCTGGGCAATTAGAAGTTCTGCCTGAATTGGGTTATTTAGTTTTCCATTGACTTTAAGACATAGGACATTATAGAATGCAGAGATGCCCTCTGAAGTATTTTGTACATTCCAGACATATTCTTACTTATCTCCATAGTACAGTAGCAACCCATTTTTCTGTTGGTAATTTGAATCAATAACTCCATCCAGTACTGCAAGTGCTTTGTTATTCAGCTGTGATAGCAGAGTTATAAGGAACCCAAAGTGACTGAATGGCAGACTTAACTTCCAGTTCAAGGGCCCATTGTTGTGTTTCATGATGGAAGCATTTCTTGTTTTGGAACTTAAAACCAGCAGTGCCCAAGATCACAGGGATGGCAAGCAAAATTTTGCTAATTTATTGCTAGCAGTAATAGTGAGTGGTACCACTCTCATTTCTGCCTTGTGATTTCTGGACCCATGAATCCTGGCAATAGGAGAAGGAACACCACATATTGGATGTTAATTTAAAGCATATGCACAGCCTTCTGAAGAACATGGCCCCAGTCCTGCAAGGTATTGTTGCCACCTAGCTGGTGTATAACCAAGTCTTCAGATGACCATCTCATCATGATAACAAGACAGCTGCTTCAGGATAATAGGAAACATCATAAGATCAGTGAATTTTATGAACATGAGCTCACTGTCAAACTTCATTTTCTATAAAGTGAGTTCCTTAATCAAAGACAATGCTGTGTGTTAACACAATGATATTGGAAAAGGTATTCTGGTAAGTCCACCCATGGTAGTCTTCACAGAAGCATTATGTGCAGGTCAGGAAAATCCATAGCCAAGAGAAGTGTCTATTCCAGTAAGAACAAACTATTGCCTCTTCTACAATGAAAGTGTTTCAGTGTAACCAAGCTACCACCAGCTAGGTGGCTGATTACCCCAGTGAAGGCTGCCAGATTGGCGCTCAGCAGTGGTTGTAGCCAGTTCAGCTGTAGTCTTATCTATTTTTCCTTCCAGGCAAATGGCCAGCTGTATTGCCAAAATTTCTGCCCACTAGAAGGATTTTTCTTTACCATTTTCCTTCAAGAATGTCCTAGGAAGGGGCTTTAGTGCTGTCCAAATTTGGGTGATGCAAACATATCATGCTAGAACCATCAATCTGAGAGAGTTTTCTCTTCTTTTGTCAATTGCTTGTGAGGAACTCTCCATAAGGCCATAACTGCAGGCTGCAAAATAGAAAGTAGCATAGCATGAAGAGGGGCCATATGGGCCACTTCCTTGTACAGCTTACCTATGCCTTCAAGGCAGTGGCTGAATATTTAGAGAGGAATCTGAGGAATGTGAAAACTTTCAGAATGTTCTACCAGGAATTGCTGGTAAAACAAGAATTGTGGGGAGGAGGTTTAGCACCAAATTAAAGAATCAACTGGATGATCAGTTATGAATGAAAATGATACTGCTTTTCATAGTTATCCATCTCACCTTCTTCTCAGATGTGGCTTTTCTTTAATAATGTCCTCCAATCTCAAGGTCAACCTTCATTGCTGGTCAAGGCTATGTACCAGTCCCAAGACCCTGGACAAAGAGATTATTTTTCTGCTAAATAGCATCATGGGGGATGTTTCTCAAACTTAAAGAATATTTATTTACCTCTAAATTTTTCTAAGTTTTCTCAACATAGGCCAAACAACTCTTCTGGTTTAGAAATCATCTCCATGCATTATTAATATCAGGCTGTTTTTGGAAGTATGAATATAATTATAAACTTGTATTTTTTAGCAAAAATTTATGTCTTGAATAACTAGCAACTTTTCTCTCCACTTATATATTTAATGCTTACTGTTTTCTATTAGCTCAAGGATACTTGTATTTACCATTCCTACAGAGCAGAATAGGTAGAAGACGCCATGAAGCTAGAAATATGGGCTTGTCTAAAACCCTAGGTTTATACCTCCCTCAAGATTTTACATCTTTTCTTTTCTTTGAGGATTAATAAATGAAGAATATTGCCTTGCTTTCATTATTAGTGATGATATCATATCTAAATTGGGTTTTTACCTTGAAGTATATAATATACTGAGTCACAAAATAAGCAAATGTCCATAATAGAATTTCAACATTTCTTTATTACCTTTTCTAAAAATTAAAATGTATATTTAATTTATTCTAAAAGTATTGAAATAGCCCTGGCTGGTGTGGCTCAGTGGATTGAGTGCTGGCCTGTGAACCAAAGAGTCTCTGGTTCGATTCCCATTCAGGGCACATGCCTGGGTTGCAGCCCAGGTCCCCAGTAGGGGAAGCACAAGAGGAAATGTATTTACACATTGATGTTTCTTTCCCTCTTATTCTTCCTCCCTTCCTTCCCCTCTCTTTAAAAATAAATAAATAAAATCTTTAAAAAATAAAATTATTGAAATTATGTTATCTAAGCTTCACCATGCACATTTTATAAATACATTAACTGAAACCTCCAGTTCAAAAATTATAAAAGCCATAATTACAATAGCCAACCACTTAGTTTATGTATATATCAAAGTGTCATAGTACTTTGATGTTATATACATATAACATTGTAATTTATAATGTTGTAAAATGTTGTGATTTATAAGAAATATATATATTTGATCATTCAGAACACTGAAATATATTTTGCAGATATATTTGTTCTTCATTCACAGTTCCTGGCTCACACCTTTCAACTCCCTTGGAATTTCCTAAGTGATGAGAGAAAAGTACTGTCACTAGTGATGTTGTGGTGACTCTTGAACCTCACCTAAGGGTGTGACTGGTTGCCAATAAGAGCCAACCATGTGGGCAGAGCATTGAAACTTTCAGTGCCACTCCTTGATTTCTGGGGAGGGAGGAAAAACTAGAGGTTGTATCTATCACCAATAGCCAATGACTTAGTGCAGGGCTGTCTGACCTTTTGGTATCTCTGGGCCACACTAGAAGAAAGAGAGTTGATTCAGACCACACAGTACCATATTTTGCTATGTATTATGTACACTTTTCTCCCCAAATTTTTGTGGGAAAAATAAGGATGTGCATAACATATGGATAGTACCTGAAATACCTTGTATCTGTTTTTGTGTTTTGTAATTATTTGTTACATAAAATTTCTTGTACCATAATATGTTAAAAAATAAATGCTAAATTCCCTTTATAACACAAAAAACAAGCACGTAAATATAAGTAAAAAACTGAATTAAAAAATTAAAATGAAAGATTTGTTTCCTGAAATTTGGGCCAAGAATGTGGGTGCACAGTATATACGGCAAAATAAGGATAAATGCATTGTGACACATAATCACAAAAAATTTTATAATGTTTTAAGTAAATTTTCTATTTTGTGTTAGGCCACATTCATAGCCATTCCGGGCCACATGCAGCACATGGGCCCTGGGTTGGACACCCCTTAGTCAATTACGAGTACATAATGAAGCCTTCATAAAAAAAAAAAAGAACAGCTCTTTGTTATTTTTTATTTGTTTTATTTATTTATTTTTATTTTATTAGAGAGCTTCCACATTGAGTAACCAGAATGTTTTCTTGTGCCACATACCCAAAGCCCCATGGAGACATATTTCTTTAGTCAGACCTCACTGAGTATATCTCCTCATCTGTTCATTCATATTGTTAAATAGCCTTTGTAATAAATCAATAATCCAGTGAAAGAACAAATTTTCTTGAGTTCTGTGAGTTATTCTAGCAATTAATTAAATCCAAGAAAGGTGTCCTGGAAACTTCTGATTTATAAGCAGTTGGTCAGAAGCTGAAGTAAAAATCTGGGCGTGTGACTGGTGTCTGAATTGGAAGGTTATCATGGAGGACTGAGCCAGCTACCAGAGGAATCTGATTCTATATCTGGGTAGATATTGTCAGAATTTAGCTGAATGCAGAGTAGGGAAGATGGTGGCTTGGGAGGAGGAGTCTTGATCACCCTCTCCAGTGCTCACGGGAGAATTTGGCCAATCTGAGGAGAAACAGAGCAGGAGACCACGGATATCGCAACACTTATGGAAATAGGGCATCAGGAGTTATCCAGACATTGAATGAACAGACGGTAGGAGGCCGGAAGGGACCCGTGCTGGGTGCGGAGGGCGACCGCGTCCCTGGGTCTGTCTCTGGGTGCCCGGGAGAGTGGAGTCGGCCCCGTCGCCAGTCAGGGGCTGGAAAGCAGAAGCGCAGGAGTTGTGCGCACCCACGGGGAACAGTATTCTACCACAGAAGATCACACCATAAACACAAGGAACCTGAACAGATCAAGTTAAGAAACAGAGGTTAACAAGAAGAGTCTCAGAAACAATGAGAAGACAAAGAAACAATCCGCAAATGAAGGGAAACAAGGAAGTCCCAGAAGGAATGCTAAATGAAATAGAGGCAACTCAACTATCAGATATTGAGTTCAAAACAATGATTATAAGGAATTTCAATGAGCTCACAATGAGCTTCCAGAAACTAGAGGGAAGCTACACTGAGCTCACTGCAAACTATATCAATATGAAAAAGGAAATAGAAGCTCTCAACAAAGGCCAAGAGGAAATGAAGAATACAATTTCTGAACTGAAGAACAAAGTAGAAGGAATATAAGTAAAAAACTGAATTAAAAAATTAAAATGAAAGATGTGTTTCCTGAAATTTGGGCCAAGAATGTGGGTCAAGAAATTTGGGCCACTGAAAAGCAGGATTGATGAAGCAGAAGATCAGATCAGCGAATTGGAGGACAAAGTAGAAAAAAACACCCAGAAAGAACAAGAAAAGGAAAAGAGGCTCAGAAAAAACGAAGAGGGATTAAGAGAAATGCAAGACAATATGAAACGTAATAATATCCACATAATAGGGATACCAGAAGGAGAAGAAGATGAGCAAGGGATAGAAAACCTACTTGACAAAGTAATGAAGGAAAACTTCCCCAATTTGATGAGAGAAAAAGTCACACAAATCCAGGAAACACAAAGAGTTCCAATCAAGGGGAACCCAAAGAGGCCCACCTCAAGACACATCATAATTAAAATGGCAAAAGTTCAAGACAAAGAGAGAATATTAAAGGCAGCAAGGGAGAAAAAGGAAGTAACATACAAGGGAGCCCCAATAAGGCTAACAGCTGATTTCTCAATGGAAACACTTCAAGCCAGAAGGGAATGGCAAGAAATATTGCAAGTAATGAGAACCAGAGGCCTGCAGCCAAGGCTACTTTACCCAGCAAGGCTCTCAATCAAGAT